>APFE030724526.1:88741-116194 GCA_000404065.3 Pinus taeda
ATGTGCAGGTGTCTGTTCACGAGGATCGTGAGGATTGTGACCAGCTGAAGCGAAAGAACAGAAGCGACGACTCTTCTACGAATACTAGCGTTGGATTCGAGGTAGGCTCTCATCATTGGCATTTACTTTGCAATTAGGAACCTGCGTGTTAGCGTTGTTTGATTGTTGCTAGACCCCATTTAGGCTAGTGGGATCGCCTCTGTCCGTGGAGGGGTTTTACCTGTACAACAATTTGGCGACTCCACTGGGGAGTTGGCTTTTGCCTTGTTTGTTTATCTTGTTTTGTTGTTTGATTTGTAAACTTTAGACGGAGCCTGAAGTCTGGCCAGATAGCCTTCGAAACGCTATTGCTTTGCATTAGCAAAGTAGATCAACGCTACTTCAGTCCATCTCCGGTTTGGTTTGCAAACTGAACGACTTGGGACTTGCCTTGTTCCTTGGTTATTTCCTTGGTTTCTCCCACTTGTTTAGCTTTCTGGGTTGGATGTCTGTGTTGTTTTTGCCTCTTGGTTTACTTAGGTATTGCTGGTTTTGCCTTGGCTCTTTTGTTTTTATTTTTCCATAGCAAACTCGCCTGGCACTAGTTTATAGTGTGACAATCGCGCCAGTTGGCGCATGTTGCACACTTACAACCCGCGCCAATTCCTGAAAGGCGCTTGTTGCAACCTGACAGTCGCGCCAGGGCTGTAAAATTTTGAAGTTTGCTTGGTTGTCAACTTTTTGAGCTTTGGTTTTGTCCTAAGTACCTTTATTAGACTAATTGAGTGTCTTGGAGTGTGATTTGACTGGCTTTGATCGCTACACTTTGGGTGTTTTCTTTTTTCTACCAATTTCGCATTTCTAGCCCTAGGGCATCTAGTGGCCTTGTGAATCGAGCCTTCCTAAGGTGTTTTGATCTTTCTATGGTCCATTCGACTCTTTTTCTTGCTCCCTTACACTTGTTTGGTAGTTGTGAATCATTTTGTTGCGTTATTTGGGTGTTTTGCTTCATTTTCACTTGAATTCCGCCTCGTCTCACTTTGAGCCCAGATCACACGGCTCATTGTTGTCTTTGGGATCTTTTTGGTTCTTTGGATGTTTGATTAGTGATTTGAGGAACTGGATGTGTGTGTATTAGATATAATTTTTTGTGTTATTTCTCAAAAGCTCTTTAGTGCATTTTTCCATTATCGAAAAGAAAAATCTATTTTGCTTTGAACCAGTTAATGAAAATTAGGACTTTTCATTTCGATTAGTGATTTAGTGATCTTAAAGAAAAGTTTATTGATTTGCATTAGCTGCATTAGGGAAACTCTTTGTTGTTTGTGATCGTTTCGTTTTCATGAAAGCTCTCTAACTCTCTCGTAATTAGCATTCATCGAATGGAATGACATGTTTTGGCATATAGATTTCATTTAGGGATTTTGAGAGATTACATACGGTAAGACCTAAAAACCGAAACTTAACTCAAGATCAACTTTAAAATAAATCGAATGAACTTAAAAACGCATTGGAACATAACGCTCACATTCTAGAGGTCTAGGCTAGAGACGTGCTTCGGTGTCGTTAAACCTAGTCACTTTTGTTTTCACTTAAGGTTGGGTGATTCCTCCTTGTGTGACTCAACTGTGGTCTAGTATGGACTTGTGCTCCCACGTACCGTCACATATATATGGGGAGACTCCACTAGGTTATCATCCTTGATCCACAGGAAGCCGTGTCTGCCGCCTTACAGCCCGTAACACACCGAACGCAGCATTCAGGAAGATTGATTGCCGTACGGAAAGTCCTTGGCTTTCATATGATTGCTAAGGTGTATATGCAGTTTTACGGATTGTCTGGTAAACCCCTTGCCTAGTTTCTCCAGAGTAGTCACTTTTTGATCCTTTTAGGACTCCTTAAAAGAAAAGGCTCACTTGAGCATTTGTCACTTCGGGCTCACTAAATATTCGAAGGCGACTAGAGTCATATTTTGTCCTTTTCTCGACTCTTAAAACATGAAAAGGTTAAGTGGTGTCCTAATGTCTTAAAATTTATTCGACCAAGATTACATTTACCTTGTTAGATCTTGTTTGCGTTAGTTTTGAGTAGGGTCTTTCTTCGTTAGCTTGTCTAGGACTTTTTGAATTCGATCATCCTGGCAGATCCATCGATCCCGTCTCCCGTCCCTAGTGACCAAGGGTCTCCTTCTCCTGCTGCTCCTGAGACATCGGTTTGTGGCGACACTTTCCTTGTTATTCCAAGTGTCCAACCGTTGAACTTTCATGCTCCAAAGGACGAGCTTCACGATCTGTTTTGGAACCCTGTTTGGGAACCTTACGAAGAGGATTATCCCTCTACTCCTACTGGTTTTTCGACCCCGATGGCTTCCTCTGATATGGAGGACACATCCCCTGTAGCGAGTGAAACACTTGTTATGTCAAGTATTGAGACTCCTATCCCGACCACATCCCCGATCATATCTACGCCCTACACTGTTACCCCTCTCGGTATTAAAGTGCCTGTGCGCTATAGATCTCTGAGGGATGCCATGGGCTTTAGGAACTCCTCTTTTGGTACCATGTGGGATCATAACATCGTTCCCACTACGGGACCTTTTGTTTCCCAAGTTCACAATACCGTTGTCACGTCAGTTCCGACCAATCCGACCGTTTGTGTCGCATCTTCAACTCCGGTTGCTAGTGCCGTTACGACATCTTCCATCATAACTACTGTTGCCGGCCCATCCCGTGGTCCAGTACATAGTGGTCAGTCGGCACATGCTGCCAGAGTTGTTCATCCTGCAAGCAGTTCCTCGCCTTCTTTTGATGCCATTTTAGCAGGGGGGCATATTCTCAATACTTGGATGCTGTCCAAAATCCAGGCGCGCAAGGCCCTTATTATGACCCCATAGGTAATCATTTGCATAACTCCTTGCCATCTCAACCCGCGGTTGAGGCTTCAATTTCGTTGAATGTCGCTTGGGGTACCACTGGTTACGGTGGTGGCCAATTCTGTCCAGATCAAGGGCAGCCGCACCAAGGACCATCATACCAAGGTCAGCCATCCTACACACAGCCTAATTATGGGCAGCAGTATTATGGCCAAACCTATCCAGGGCAACCTGGAGGCTCACAAGGACAACCCTCCCAGGGAAAACCTTGGACCTATGGTGGTCCGTCCTTTACCTATCTTGGGAAACCTTCTGGAAACTTGGGACAAACTTATGCTTAGCAAGGACAACCTGGAGTCCAGCAGGGATACCCTTCGGGTCAACCCTACGGGAATCCGGGACAACCTTACGTGCAACAAGGACAACCTGGAACCTAGCAAGGATACCCTTCTGGGCAGGTTGGTCAGCCTTACATGTAGCAAGGCCAACCCACTGCTCAGCCTAGTCAGCCATCTGGTCTGCAAAGACAACCCTCGGTTGCGCAAGGACAACCAAACACCCAGCAGGCTCAACCTTCTGGGAAAGTAGGTCCGTCCCAAATCCAACAAAGACAACCTTTCAGCCAGATGGCCCAACCTCAGTCCTCCCAAGCACATCTCTCTGGGCCTGCTCAACCGGGCATGCAGATGGTCCCTGCTTCTCAAGCTCAACCCGGTTATCAGCCCCAGAATCAAACTGGTCTCCAGCCGCAAGGTGGGTTTCAATCCCAACCTTCTTACCAAACGCAGCCTGGTTCCCAGGCTCAATATGGAGCCCAGCAACTGTATGGATACTAGCAACCACAGGGGATAACTCAATTTTCCCCGTATCAAGATTATCAACAGCCGCAGGTCACCCCTTATCAAAATTACCAGCAACCAAATGTTGCTCCTGCAGGTCAGTATGGTAACCAATGGGGTGCTGGGGGGCAGATCCAGAATCAACCATTCGGTTATGGATATAACCCTTATGGACAAAGTTCCTATAGACAAGGTCCTTTTGGACCTGGTCCGTCTGGACAAGGTCAATGGGGGAAACCAGCAACTGGATGGAACTCTGGCCCTACCTCAAATCCACAACCGCAGATGTCCTTCAACCCTCAGCTACCATTATTAGCGACGTTGGAACTGCCCGATGTGTAGCTACAATGGATTTTTCTTGTAGGTACTGAGTTGCATGTATGATTTTCTTTCTAGTTTTCGCATGCATGGCAAATGCATCTGGTTTCTTGGTTATGATCAGTCATTAGCAGAGAGGATTCCCTGGATCGACAATGGTTTTTCTTAGCCTTTCCATTTCCTAGATAGCCATGGTGTTGTGGGTTTATTTCCTTTTGTTTCCTGGTTGGTTCTCATGTTCCTTTGGTTGTGGGTCGAGTTATTAGTTCATGGAGACTTGGTTGGAAAAATGATATAGAAGTCCTGTAACGACTTTGATTGAGTTATTAGTCCTAGAGCCTTGATTGGAAAAATACTCTGGAGAACCTGTAACAACTTGGGTTGAGATATTAGTCCTGAAGCCTTGGTTGGACAAACGCTCTAGATCTCTTGGTGGTGTTGTAACATTATTCTGCATTTTATGTTGATATATATATATATATTATAATATATAATATATATATATATAATATATATAATATTATAATATATTATATAGGAAATATAATTGCGATTAGTTAGTTTCTAATAAAGTATTTAATTGATATGACTTGTTTGTCGTATATGGTATCGACTGCACTACAATAAAGCACCATGATCTCTTCCGCCCAGATCGACGACTCTCTTCATCTTCAGACCCCCCTTGCCTCTCCGACAGTTAATCAAAGGGGGGGAGGGGTTCGAAAAGAGGATTCCCTCCATCCCGCCTTGTATATGTGTCACTCCCTCATTGATTTCAGACTCCGCTTTGCCTAAATCACTTATCTCTTACCACCCCCTCCGAAATCCACCTTCCCTTATTCCCACCTAAATAAAAACTATCATTCCCACTCCCGCCAAAATCTAACAACCAATCCTCCTTTGCCTTGCGTCCCGTTCCTATTTCAATCATGATTAACCGATTAATTATCCATTTGAAGTATATAATCATTGTTGAATTCAATGAACTCGCTCCATTAATGGATATTTCTAACGGTAAATGCTTTCAGTTATAAAATAAAAGACCCCGTTCAACTGTTCCTTTCTCTGTATTGTTCTACGAATGAAGCGACTAAGCCCACTATTGCAACCAAGAAATCAATCCAGACAACTTTCTTCCTCAAATATTGCAACCAGCTAGCTCTCGAGTAACTACATTCTCTTGTTTCATTTTTTTTCTTTAGAATGTCTTTTAAGGGTAAATCTAAAATTACAGTATAAAACTCTATGCTTCCCCCTATAATTGACCTAGATCACCGACCCTTAGTAGATCAACATTACAAAATATCTGAAACCAATTGTGAGTTTGATCTCTACGAACTCTACAATTGGTTAAAGTAAATTTTTTTTTGATCTCAGTGATGAGTTGAGTTTGTGGGACTCCTTCCTACTTCAATTCATTTTTCCATAAACTCACCATTTCCTAGAATTTGTCTCATGGTTCCATTTCAGATACATACCAAGTCAAAGAGCTGTTGTTGCCTAAAACAATGACATCTTGTTCATAATTACCCTTGAATCAATATGTCAGATACCCCAAATCCAAAATTCAGCCTCTCTCCACCCTTTCTCTATAGACTCCCTCATGGAACTCTTCAAAAGCCTATTGTTTCCCCACAAAGCTAAAAATTTTAAGATATTTTTGCCAGAAAATGTTCAATTGCCAAGAACAAACATAGCTTACTTGTCCTGAATGTTTCTAGAGATGATAAAAAAAATCATTTCTATAGTTTCATGTTTTTTGGGCTATCAAACCGATCAATGGGTTGATGAAGCAATTATAGGTTTCCTATCAGTGTTCTCAGCAGGAGAAAAGCCTTTAGTTATTTTTCATTATAATGACTTCTTGGTAGAGCTTATCCATGAACAATTTCTCAAAATTTCCACCATAAAAGGAACTATTACGGGGAAGGCTTTCATGGAAGGATTAAGTTTTGACTTATTGATCAAGCATGAAATAAAACATCTGTTTATAGTCAAGCCCACTTTCCAGAAATATACCGAAGTGGATGAAACATATAGAAATCTAATTAAATATTCCATTCTAGATGAAGAAAGATGGGATAAATTATGTCAGCTTCTTTATTAAACATATAGTGATCTTCAACAACAAAGCAACAACCTTTTCAGTCTGAGTAATCACCAGAATACTCGAAATTAGTGCCAAAAATCTTGAGCAGTTTAATTTTCTTGTATTTTTGAACTATTTTTGTAAACAATTTTTAGATATTTTGCAAAGAATTCTTGATATTTAAATAAAAATATTTTGAGGAAAGTTGTATAAATTCTTTATAGATCAAAGTGTAAAGGGTTTAACCAGCTAACTCTAGAGTAACTACAGTCTCCTATTCCATTTTTTTTCTTCAGAATGTCTTCTAAGGGTAAATTTAAAACTGTAGTATAAAACTCTATGCTTCCCCCTATAATTGACCTAGATCACCGGCTCTTAGTAGATCAACATTACAAAATATCTTAAACCAATTGTGAGTTTGATCTCTACAAACTCTACAATTGGTTAAAACAATTTTTCTTTTTTTATTATCTCAGTGATGATTTGAGTTTGTGGGACTCCTTCCTACTTCAATTCATTTTTCCATAAACTCACCATTTCCTAGAATTCGTCTCATGGTTCCATTTCAGATACATACCTAGTCAAAGAGTTGTTGTTGCCTAAAACAATGACATCTTATTCATAGTTACCCTTGAATCAATATGTCAGATGCCCCATATCCAAAATTTGGCCTCTACGCACCCTTTCTATATAGACTCCCTCATGGAACTCTTCAAAAGCCTATTGTTTCCCCACAAAACTAAAATTTTTAAGATATTTTTGCCAAAAAATGTTCAATTGCCAAGAACAAATGTAGCTTACTCGTCCTGAATGATTCTAGAGATGATAAAAAAAATCATTTATGTTTTTTGGGCTATCAAACCGATCAATGGGTTGATGAAGCAATTATAGGTTTCATATCAGTGTTCTCAACAGGAGAAAAGCCTTTAGTTATTTTTCATTATAATGAATTCTTGGCAGAGCTTATCCATGAACAATTTCTCAAAATTTCCACCATAAAAGGAACTATTACAGGGAAGGCTTTCATGGAGGGCTTAAGTTTTGATTTATTGATCAAGCATGAAATAAAACATCTGTTTATAGTCAAGCCCACTTTCCAAAAATATACCGAAGTGGATGAAACATAAAGAAAGTTAATTAAATATTCCATTCTAGATGAAGAAAGATGGGATAAATTATGTCAGCTTCTTTATTAAACATATATTGATCTTCAACAGCAAAGCAACAACCTTTTCAGTCCGAGTCATCACCAGAATCCTCGAAATCAGTGCCAGAAATCTTGAGCAGTTTAATTTTCTTGTATTCTTGAACTATTTTTGTAAACAATTTTTAGATATTTTGCAAAGAATTCTTGATATTTAAATAACAATAATTTGAGGAAAGTTGTATAAATTCTTTATATATCAAAGTGCAAAGGGTTGAACCATTGTGATAGAATTTTTGAGAAGACTTGTATCCTTCAAGGTTATGTGTGAAGTAATAAAAGGATTCTAGATTCATTTCAAGACAAATTGTGTTCTTGTAGGTCTTTCTTGGTTATTATTTTCACTCTGTTTTCTGCATACGTTTTGAAGTTTATGGAAGTTTTGGGTAAGATAATACCGAGTTTCAATATTTCTGAAATTTCCCATGAAGTTATAATCTATTACAAATATTAGTTGATTAAACTGTTTGTTTGATTTAGCTCCTCTACATCAATAAATTTTCATCTTCCCTTCAGTTTCTTAACATATATTGTTTGGATGTAAAAATTGTTTACACACATCCACTGTATATGATGATTAGATAATCTATTTTATGTTTAAAAAATCATATAATTTTTAAAGTTTCAACCTTACACATCTAAATTGAAGCTAAATTATTGTTTATAGGTGAATAATAAACCCTTCTATTTAATCATAAGTAATTAAGAATTGCACCTATTCAAGCAATTTAGAGCTTTGGTCATCCAATTTTCTTTTAAGTCAACAAAACATTTTAAATGCTCTGGGATAGTTCCTAACCTAGAATTATCTACGGAGGTACAACATGTGGCTTGAGTTACTAGTCCTAGAGCCTTGGTTGGAAAAATGCTCTGGAGCCCTTGGTGGGTTGAGTTAGTAGTCCTAGAGCTTGACAACAACTGTGGGTTGAGTTAGTAGTCCCGGAAGCTGGGTTGGAACAAATGCTCTAGAGCCTTAGATAACTTGGCTAGAGACCAATCTGGTGATAGTTAGTGATGTCTGACCGTGAGGTGGAATCACTGGTTGAGGGTTGAGATGATTGGCCTATGGAAGCCCTGGATTGTTTTGATTGATGTTCTTTATAATATCCTATGTTCATGCTTGGAATATGGCATGGGGGTGCTTGACTGAAGAGATATTTGGCTTCGTCATGTCTATGGTCAGGTGGTTCGTGGAAGTCCCGAACCTGGTTGACCTTTGCATCATTAATATGAGGTTATTTCTCCTTGTTAATTCATCAACGTTATACAATTTTATATGTGGATTATATCGCTGTTGTTTCCTTGGTATTTCTATTGCTATTATGCTGGTTATGCACATGTATTATGACTGTGGCTATGTATGGATCTCATCATGTTCTTACTTGTAAATGAATGAACAATGTATCTATGGCCTAATAGATGAAATTGTAGCTAATGTGTTGAGGCGTCAATGCTTCTTAGTGATTCTTAGATAATTATGAGACCCCTATGCTCAACTCTGCTGTTAAGACCTATAGATTTCATATTTGTGATATGTTTGACGAAATTCCTATCATGGCTAGTAGGGTTCCAGTCTAGTCCTTGTTGATGTTTTTGCAAATGTATCATTGTTCCACTATGTAACTTCATCTATGAAGGTTTATTCAGTTCTGGGCAGTGACCTGGGCTCTGGGCCTAAAAAAGTGGCACAAATCCCAGAGTTGCAGGCATGGCAACGGGAAAAAAAAATTCCCTGGACGCTCACTTGCCCTTGCTGTGGGAGCGTCTGGATCCTCCTAGGTGCATCCTAGTCCATATCAAGGGAGCATCTAGGGGTTTGATGCACTAAAAATTGAGTGGGGCTCAGGGGCTAGTTACCTAAGTGGTTGGGATGGCTCTTGGGAGTTCTATTGTTGATGTGCAAGGTCTTTGTGACGTTTTCCACCGGTTCCACTTCCTTAACTGAAACATAGGGATTCAAATCATATCATAGCAAATCCTAGTCACATGTTTACCCTGGTTGGACAGTTACTTGGGTAGATGTGGGAGGAGGGTGTGATAGGATCTCATTCGGTATAATATCTCTCTTAATACAAATTGTAGATTCTTGGAGAGTCCTCTTGTCACAACCTTTGCTTTGTTCTTCCACTACTTCCATTTGTTGCCTGGGTTTTGGTATCCTTTGTTATGTATGTACTTGCAATCCTCATTAGGAGGTCATGGAAGAACAATTACAACCCGAAAAAAGAAACAAAGACAATAGGCTATCTAGCAAAAAAATAGAAACAACAATAATATTCAAGGAAGAGTGATATAAAGTACTTATCTTTTGAGGATTATAGGAAATGCCAAATCCCTCTTGATCTTAGCCTCCTTGCATCCATATTCCAACTTTGACATCATTTCCCTCATCATTAGAATGGTGTCATCCCTTCCTTGAAAAGGCTATGGCTTATTCTTTTAGTGGAAACATTAATCTAGATCTAGGGTTTTATATACAAGCCTTAGAATTTTTACATCCAATACTTTTAGTCTTATAGGATAAATGCTAGTTGTATCTTATACCTCTTGCAAATTCAATCAAACTTTGCAGTGTGAAAATTCTCCTTTCCATATCCAAATGACCAAAAACCTTAGAGTCCCAATGTTTGCAGTAAGAAAAATATGATAGACCCACAACATACTTGATTATTGTTTCATTACTAGCAACAATGTGTTCTCATCTAAACTTCGATTATGATCCTTTTAATCCAAGTAGCCTATGCTTCATTATAATGTGAGAGACTCATGTATCTCAAGATGAATTCAGTCTCCAATCTTGAGGATGAACTCAACCTCTCCTTCATTGGAATCTTATCAAGTTAAATGTGAAGCTAATATTTGCGAATTTGTTCCATGACAAATTCTGAATTTTGAGATTCAGAAAAATCAATCCCATACAAATAAACTAGTACCAACAGTAAATGAAAATTCATCTTTCAAGGATTATTACAAAAAAGGGCATCAACGATGTCCTGCTTCCAAATATACAATATAACATCTTTAAAAAAGGCACAAGTTTATCACAAAAACATGTCTACCACATGTATGTAGATCATTTGAATTGTGATGCTTTCATGCTACATATTTGTAGTGTATCTCATTAATGAAGCTGTAAGGTGAATTCTTTCAAAGTTTATCATAACTTCCCTTTAAAGGATCCTTCATGGATCTCTTTTATAAGGCAATAAATCAGACATAATCCTATGATATGACTAAGGAGCAGATCACTGTCTTATTTAATTTCTTGATACAAGTATTTTCAACCAAGCATATTTAAAAATATATTTGGTAATAAATTCCTCTTTTTGAGGTTATCAATAATGTTACCAAAGTAAAACCTTCAAACGAAATCACTGTAGGTGATGATACATACCTTTTATTTCAAGCAACATCATAGGCTTAACACATTTTTGGTCTTTTTAGAGGTTTGTATTCCAACGATTATCACAAAGTCATGCTTACTTGGTAGCCAGAATACGTTTTCAACACATAAACCTTGCCATTTATGCTAAAGCATTTTTTCCTTCTTCTTAGACAATATGTATTGTATCTTATACATGTTCTAATAGCAATATCAAATCTTCACGAGGAACTTATGCACAAAGGACGACTTTGTTGCCTTATCTTCAGAAATAAATGCTTTCAAAAATTCTTTGTGCTGCTTTCTCCAAGGTGACATCGACTTGACTCCTTAAGAAATTAAGGGACTCATCTTCTTTTATCATTGTGACAATTCTTCTTCTTCAATGATGTATGATTCAAAGACTTTAGAACATAATGTAGTTGCTAGCTTTTTTAGGCTTCTTTTTCATGGTGAATGATATACTGATACTTTACATCCTTCAAAGTTGGGACAAAGGCCATCTTTAGATTATACTAGGCTTCTAACCTATTCCTAATGTTTTTAAGTCTCCTAGAAATAGGTCCTGAGGTCTTCTTGGCTCACCGAGACATGTTATAAAGCTATCCTTTCCAAACTTCCTTAGCCACCTGTGGTAATATTTGGCCTTCAAAAAACATACTTAATTTTTTAGGAATTTCGGGTTCCTGAAGCACTTCGTACTGAGGGCCTTTGAGACACTTGAGATTCCTAGAACCAGTTCTGAGATTTTCAAGATGTAAAAGATTGAGGCTATTCGACCTTTGACTTAGGCTTCATGCTTTCAAAAAAAACTTTGGACTTGTGATCTTGATAGGTTTTCTATCCTTCTTTTAAGGCACAAAAAAGGTTACAAATCTTGTCCTCACTTGTATCTAATCCTTCCTTATTAGACTAGGATTTATAAGGTTATAAAAAACCCTAGAGAAAGAGGCTGATGTCTTCAAGGTTGCTGTCATGCCAAAGCTTTTATACCATCTTGATTTCTTGTAGGGCCTTCGGTACTGATAATTAATTCTAATGATTTAATTCTTTTCATATTCCTTTCCATCATTAAGAAATTACATTACATCAACATATATGATACTAGGATCATGAAGAGACATCCAAATCAAGAACACAAGAATTTACATTGGGAAACCTCACATGAGGGAAAAACCCAACAACCATTTCCTTAGAGAAATTGTTCAGATCAACAAGAGATACATCTAATATTTCAAGTAAAACTTAAATTCATGCTGAATATTAGCTAAACCCTGGTCACACCTAGTCAAAACTACTCTTTAGACAAGTCCAGCTTCTGCCCAAATGATTCTACCCAATCAAATTAAAATTTGGCCATTCTGCATGCCTCAGAATTCAACCTTAGGTCACAGAGATTCAATATTTTCTCAATAATTCGATCTAATCCAGAATTTCTTTTTCTACCCAAGATGAATCTATATAAAATTAGTCCCTCTTCGCTAATTCGATCTTCTGCCCAAGAACTCATTTTCCTCATATTTTGTCATTCTTATTTTCCTCTGATGATCTAAATTTGTCTTGTCTAGATGATTGTCAAATTTCCTTCTGGAGGAGGTTGAAGATTATATGTATACTTGTCTAGGAGGTTGAATGGGTGTGTCCAAAGGGGAATACTGACTTGAATTCTTGGAGGGCCAACTTTATGCTTTAGGGCCAAAATTCAATATTATAAATTCAAAATTCTTTCTTATCACTGACAAGAAGAACATGTCCAATATATATTTTTATTTTGAAAATAGCATGAATAACATGCTTTATATTTATCATTAAAAATACATTGAGGGATAAAATATTAATTATGAAGACTGACCATAGCTACAAAATTTAACACTTTATACATTTCTTAGATCTTGGATAGATTTAGCACAACATTTGATGGGTGTGGCATTGTGTGATCTGGGTTCCTTCAACTTCCGGAATTGAACAAGACCTTTTAATTCTGTGATGTTGTTATAATTTCATTTTAAAGAGTATAAAAGAACATATATGCATGCTTAAACAAGAGGAAACAAGACAACGATCATCAAGTCAAAACATGAGACATTTGATAACGAAGTTCGTCTAGTGTGGACTACGTCTCCAAGCCCAGTGTCAAGGTGGTGTTGGCCACTTCGTATAATGCTAGAAAAAGATGATGATGTACATGGAAGACTCTATGTCATAGCAAGGACATCTACCCTCAAACAAGAGTGGCTTGTTTCTCCACGAGACGTTCCGCTTACAAGAATTCTCACTTAAGAAGGCTTCCTCTCAGCATGACAAACTCACATGATCTCACAAAATGGGGCAATGAGTATCCCTTCAACATTGTTACACAAGGATCTCAACAACAATACATAGCATGACATGCTAAATACATCTCACATAATGTGGCAAATCGATGCCACAACATAACATCAAACAGGGATCTCGAAACATAATACATCATCTAAGCAATTATGAAGGAAAACATGACATGACTGATTCATGTACCTTCACCTTTGAAGTTGGCCAAAAAATGGAAGGCTCAGCTGCAAAACATGAATGTGCCACTAAATTTCTATCGTTGAGAGGTGTAAAATTGACCGTCCATTTATTGAATTCCGACACCATCAAAACCTGGGCCTGTAGGAATATTTTAGATTCCCCGTGATTCTCCAAAGAATTTGTTCTCTGGCCTGAATGGAGATATGCAACTCAGATCAAAAATTTGATCTCGCCATCATGATCCTTGCAAGATTCTGAGACTTTTGAGTATAAAGTTGGTTGCATTCTGACTTTGGCAAATTTCAGCCTCCAAGGAATCTAGAAGATTCCCTTAAGATCCTTCAAAGATTCTTCTTTGTTGGGAATCTGCAAATTTGCTACTCAGATGGTGATTTTGATTTCACCATTGCATTCCCTATGAAACAATCATTAAAATGAATGTAAAATTCATATCATTATGATAAAATGAAAATTCACCTCTGATGGAATCTCAAAGATTCCTTAGAGAATCTGCATGTAAGAATATTCCTTAGAATATTCTAGGGAATATTCGCATGGAATATTATTGCCTCGATATTCATGCCACCTCCTGGTTCCACCCTTGGGCACACTACTCCACTCGGCCTTCGTTCCGTTCACAACTCTCCTCCCAATGCCTCTACGGAATGAATGGTTTAAGTATTACTGGAGGGCGGAGTTACCATGGTTAAGCCTCGTGGCCCAATGGTGGTAGGTGCTATTCTGTCGAATGAGGCTGGGGTTCAGATCCCCGCCTCCCCAACTTGGTGATAGTTATGTTTTAATACGCGTTGGTTATCGTTTGTGATTGGTTTTTTGGCGCGGTTAGCACCGACCTATGTATATAGTTTGAAACTTCTCGGGGTTTGGTGGGTCTGCTAGGGGTGGCTTGCCAACCCATCCCCTCTAATTTATACATATACATGAATCACGGGGTCGGTGGGGGTGACATCTCGCCACCCCCTTTTTTAATATTATTTTTGTTTAAAAAAACAATGGATTTGAGTTTTGCCGATTAGGGGTTAATGGGCAAACTAACTATCCCACAAATGCGGCCGCTTTTGGGAGCTATATTTTTATGGCCGATGTTAGTCAAATTGTAAAACCCTTAAACCTAGCCCATGGATAAATTTGACCACAACTTTGACTGGAATTAGGGTGACGAGAAATTCGATCCGGTGTTGGTCCGAGAGAAATCTGACCACTTTGAATTTTGACCATTTCTGAGCCCTCTTGGACTTCTACATGTGTCTAGAGCCACTTGGATCAATCCTCCCCACTGAGGAGCTTTTGGTCCTCCGAAAGCATGAAAATATCTGCAACTTCTTTGTACCTTGTCTGCACTACAAGTGCCTGATAGGTCACCCTTCCTTCTCCTTCACCTTTGTCCTTCAGAACCATAAGCGATGAGCCAATACCCTCTGCAAGCCTGTAGTACAATTATACAAATTACATGATTAATTCACATGACCAACTAATGACCCAAGCATCCCAGACTTGCCACGAGTTTATAACACATACTCTGTGGTAAAGTTTACATAAAAATGGAAATAATACCCCAACTATGAAAAAAAGGCCAAAATATCATTGTTTCTTCAATAAGTGATGGAAAATACATCATCACTGCAACACATGATTTACAAAAATAAGGCCAAACACTATTGTTGCTTTAATAAGTGATGGAAACACATCACTTTCACGTTTTAAAATGCAACACAAAATAAGGCGAGACATCATTATTGCTGCAACAAGTGATGGAAAACACATCATCACTTTTACAGTTTAAAATGCAACACATGATTGGCAAAAATAAGACCATGACATTTTACCACACCTAGAAGAACCATTTCTCACTTATCAAAGTGAATGGGTCACCTCCTTGTGGTTCATTCGTTGGTCAAGCAACTGTTTCATCTGGTTCATGCTCGGATGCTTTGTCCTTACAACACTGTTCTTGATGGAGCCTCCAACATGTGGCTTTTTGATGACCACCTCTGTCGCAATGACTACAATAAGCCTTCTTCCTCCAGATCTGATTTACCTTCTTCTTTGCCTGTTGTTGAGAGGGTCTTTCATGTCTCATATATTTCCATGCTGCTATTCTTTTCCAGCACTCATCAAACATATGGTTATGCAATCCAAAAAAACTAGAAGTTCTTTAATGCCATGCTTTTCGTTCATTATTAACAATATGGTTGTAATCAAAATGAACATTAGAATATTGAGACTGGTTATACCTTTCTTGTTGGTCTCTGGTATAATCATGGGAACAAGAGCTTGCCTCATCTCTTTCTTAGCAATTTATACTGCCATGGGATGATGGTGATGTGTTCCCAACATTCTCTTTCCTCGAAAGTCTCAACAATGTCTCGGAAGAATCTAAAACCCTTGAGCATTCTCCTTCAGTGTATCCCAAGCCTACAAATCGAGGTCTTTGCACAACCTCCAAAGGCTGAGTTATTCCTTGGCTATTAACACCAATTCCTTCTTCTTCCTTGTACCTCATCCTGGTTAGGAGCCTCATGTTTGTCCCTATAATTGGTATCTCCCCATTTCCAACAGAAATTATACCATGTGAAGATGAAACTAAAGGGAAATCAACATCTTTTACCTCCACTGTCGAGTTGGAAAGAACTGATGAGGGCTTCTCATCATCTGTTGTTGGTGGTTCACTGGTTGTCTTGGCGCATTCCCCAAATTACTTCCTGACATACCCAAGTCATGCCTGATGGGGTAATTCCTCTACTTTGATGGGATTTATATGCCTTGGACATTAATGCCGAGTCCCTTCCTTTGATACGCCATTCACTTTAACAGTTTGGAGCCAATTCCTCTGGTATGATTTTCAAAAACAACAAAATCATCATCAGGAAACATACATGAAGTCAAAGAATTACTTTTTACCTCATAGGCGTCACACTGCAGCTTTTCCAAGGCCTCATCCTGAGCTTGCAGCTGGCGTAGAGACCTTTGTTTCTCTTCTTCCTCTTCATGTAGAAGCCTCTGTAATTCAACATGCTCTGCTTGACGGCTTCGGTCGTTTCACTTCAATTATTCTAAGGATGCCTCTGCAGCTTGCAACTAAAGTTGAAATCGATGCTTCTCCTATTTCTCTTCTGATATAAGCATCTTTAATTCAGTGTTATCTTCTTGAAGGCTCTGGTTGATCTCCTCATTCAAATGATGAGAAGATGATGAAGGCAATGAGTGTACACTGGAATATGTGGATGAAGCATTGCTTTTTGATCTCTTTGCCTCCTCTCTTCTCTTCTCATATGCTTCATACATGATGTCCACCATTTTGGACATTTGTAGGAAGGTCTTGTACATTTCTTTGTCATCCTCCATTGCTGCACATTCAATCTTTCACGCTTGCAATTCACATCAATGTGAAGACTGCTCCGACACCAAACTTGATTCAAGTTCTTTCAGCATCTGAAATTAACCAAGACCTTTTACTTTTGTGATGTTGTTAGAATTGCATTTTAAAGAACATAAAAGAACATATATTCATTCTTAAACAAGAGGAAACATGACAATGATCAACAAGTCAAAACACAAGAAATTTGATAAGGGAGTTCGTCTAGTGTGGACTAAGTCTCCGGGCCCAGTGTCAAGGTGGTGTTGGCCACTTCGTATAATGATGGAAAAAGATGATGATGTACATGGAAGACTCTATGTCATAGCAAGGACATCTACCCTCAAACAAGAGTGGCTCTTCTCTCCATGAGACATTTCTCTTACAAGAATTCTTACTTAAGAAGGCTTCCTCTCAGCATGACAAACTCACATGATCTCACACAATGTGGCAATGAGTATCCCTTCAACATAGTTACACAGGGATCTCAACAACAATGCATAGCATGACATGCTAAATACATGTCACATAATGTGGCAAATCGATCCCACAACATAACATCAAACAGGGATATCAAAACATAATACACCATCTCAACAATTATGAAGGAAAACATGACATGACTGATTCATGTACCTTCACCTCTGAAGTTGGCTGAAAAATGGAAGCCTCAACTGCAAAACATGAATGCACCACTAAATTTCTATCATCGAGAGGTGTAAAATTGACTATGCATTTGTCAAATTTCGACACTGTCAAAATATGGCCCTGTAGGAATCTTTTAGATTCCCTGTGATTCTCTAAAGATTCTGTTCTTTGCGCTAACTGCATATCTGTAATTCAGATCACAAATCCAATCTCTCCATCATGATCCTTGCAAGATTCTAAGACTTTTGAGTATAAAGTTGGCTGCATTTTGACTTTGGCAAATTTCAACCTCCAAGGAATCTAGAAGATTCCCCCAAGATTCTTCAAAGATTTTTCTCTATTGGAAATATGAAATTCTGCTGCTCAGATGGTGATTCTGATTTCACCATTGCGTTCCTTGAGAAATTCTAGTTAAAATGATTATAAACTTCATATCATTTTGATAAAATGAAAATTTACCTCCTAGGGAATCTCAAAGGTTCCTTAAAGAATTTGCATGCAAGAATATTCCCATGGAATATGCCCATCTCTATATTCGTGCCAGCTCCTAGCTCCACCCTTGGGTACACTACTTTGTTCAACCTTCGTTCCATTCACAACTCTCCTCCCCATGCCTCTACGGAATGAATGGTTTAAGTATTACTGGAGGGTGGAGTCACCAAGGTTAAGCCCTGTGGCCCAATGGTGGTAGGTGCTATTTTGTCGGATGAGGCTAGGGTTCAAATGCCCACCTCCCAAACTTAGTGAAGATTATGTTTCAATACGCGTTGGTTATTGTTTGTGATTGGTTTTTGGGCATGGTTAGCACCAACCTATGTATATAGTTTGAAACTTCCTGGGCGTTGGTGGGTCTGCCAGGGGTGGCTTGCTGACCCATCCCCTCTACTTAATACATATACATGAATCACAGGGTCGGCGGGGGTGGCAGCCCACCACCCCTTTTTGTAATATTATTTTTGTTTAAAAAAAACAATGCATTTGATTTTTGTCAATTAGGGGTTAATAGGCAAACTAACCATCCCACAAATTCACCCACTTTCAGGAGCTAGCTTTTTATGGCTGATGTTGGTTAAATTGTAGAACCGTTAAACTTGGCCCATGGCCAACTTTGACCACGAATTTTACTGGCTCTATCTCCTCCACACGAGCTCAGAATTGAGTGTTGTTCACACTGTTGGAATTAGGGCGACGAGCACTTTGATCTGGTGCTGGTTTGAGAGCAATTTGACCACTTTGAATTTTGACCATTTCTAAGCCCTCTTGGACTTCTACATGTCTAGATCCACTTGGATCATTGTGAATAAAGTGTGATGGATATTGAATTAACTATGAGATGGAAGACCATGTTGAAGACTAGTATAATGCATCATTATTTAGGAATTGGTTGTCTAAGGGATGCTAGTTGATTCATTAGTCATAAAAAAATGATTATTCTATCTGGAAGAGTAAGTGAGCTATCCTCCTTCACCCTCCTCTATTAGATGAGCCATCCTTCCTCACCCTCTTTTGTCATGATATCATAGGGCTATAAAATAGGCCGAGTGTTGGAGGATGCAATTATGATGCTTGCTTGAACATGCCCAAAAATATACATTGATTTAATAGAATGAGATTATTGGGATAAAGTGATATATTAGGCAGTGTGTTTTCCTCATCATGACATTTTTTTGTATAATTATCGACTTTGTATATTACTGAAGAGTTGTGGTTGTTCTATTGCCATTTATCCAAGTCTCTTATTATGTTGGAAAAATAAAAACTGGACATTTTTTCCTTCTTATGATAGGTATAATACTTACTATTGTTCTTGTGTTTCTCATTGTGATTTTGTTAGCAAAGAGTATATGCAAAATTAAAGATGAGGTGTCGCTGATTTGTGTAACAAACATAGTTCATACTCACAAGTTAAATACTCCATAATGCTTAGAATATGAAGATTTCCATTAAGGATACAAGTATATGTGTGTGTGTGTGTGAGTACGTGAGAATATGGTTGGTTAAAAATGAGGGTCTCGTATATATACTTACGCATGTGCCCTTCATGAATGCTCATATCCTTAGAGACATGAATCTTCAATATACTAATTATTATTATTATTAATTATTTATATTCATAACTTTTCCATCCCCTTAGAAAAACTTTGTCCGCAAAGTTTATTGTAGAAAAGATGTGTTATCTGTTTCTTTATCTTGTATTTTATTTGCATCTTTTGAACTTATTCAAGTTGTCATTTTCAATGACGCAAGATGATAGGAGCCTCTAAGTGATAAACACAATTGTTTAACTAAGAAGGGATCTAACCATCCTCAATCAATCTTATGCGGAACCTTGTGGTTATTGGATACCTAAGATGAATTCTTATCATAAGAATGGACTGTGCTAACATCAGTGGTCTTCAGAACATAAGTCCGATGTTTCCTTTCTGTATGATGATGACATATTGGATGTTTAAGGTCTCTACTTTTATGATGATGATGTCGATAGGATTTCCTATGACTTGATATCCCTCATCATGCTTTTTGAAATCTCTTGATTTACTTCAAGTACTGATGTTGTTGAGTTGATTGTTGGATTTCATCTTGGACTTTGAGTTGTTTGAACTGTAACATCCAAGTATATATTCACTTCAATTGGATTTGGATTTGTTTGAACAGTGATATTAATGGGATCTATCTTTATTCCCTTTTCTTCAAGTTGGACTGCTATGTTTAAATACTTTGATGATTTTTTCGAAATAATTTCTTGGAGTTTGTTCTTCAATGATTTCTTATCATCTTTAAGCTTCTTAATTTGAGTAATCCCATTTCAATTATGAATTTTTAAACGTGAAATTTCTTCAGCTTTTGATTCAACTTCATTTGGCACTCAAGCTTCTCATTTTTTAAATCTCTGATTTGTTCCAATAATATTTTATTAAAAAAATTTAAGTGCAAATTTTCTTCTTATTTCTTTAATAGACTCTCATTGATTTTCTTCTTGAAACTTTCCTTTTCTTTTTCTAGTTTGTGCTTCGTAGTTTTACACTTCTTGACTTGTGCAAGACGTTTCTGACTATGATCTTTTAAACAAGAAATTTCTTCATTTTTATTGGATATGAATTCTTCAAACTCTTTTTGCTTCTTTGATATTATTTTTTAATTCTCTTGAAGCATTAGTTTCAAAATATCCTTAAAGTATTTTGATGAAGTCATTATTGATTATGACTTCTTTTTCATGTCCTAGAATGTGATCATATTCTTCTTACAAGGAAACATTAAAAAAATAAAAAAAATATCCATGTTTAACAAGAACATACCCAATTCTTTAAACCAAGGTAACCTGAAGATAATGTCAATCTCTTCATTAAACATAGTTGCTACACTAAATTGAGACTCACATTCATATTCATCAATTATTATTTGCAAGGTTTTAATTTTGTATTCTACTTCAAAATACGAGGCTTCTTTATTCTCGATTATATATGATCCTCGAATTAATAATTGATTTGCTAAATTAACATTAATGTAATTTTCCTCACAATTCTCGTTGGTAATGATATTAATATATTTTCCTTGAATATTTCCCTTTAATGTACATAATTGATAACATGAGATGATGCCGCATTTATAAGAGAATCTTCCTCCCATTATTTTTGAATTTGCCCTCTTTTTAATTTAGAATTGGTCTTAGAGTTGTATAATTACCTTTATTATTACTATAATGGTTAATATACTTCTAGCTTATAAGATTGGTGGTAACCCTCTACTTTATTAATCTTTTTTAATAATTATTGATATTTACTTTAAAATATAATCCCTATTGTTTAATTTATAAACTTAGTTTATTCTTTTTAACTTTATAATTGGTAATTGGTTTGTATCTTTTTCTGGAAAACTTAGGGAATTAAAATATAATTTTAAGTAAGTTTTGATGCAGGTGCATTAGGTCGAGCACATAATTAAAGTCAGACCAAGAGCCTAGCAATGTGATGGATTGATCACATGTCAAGGCTAGAACATTTTAAAGTTTATTTGTGAAAAATATTGATATTCACTTAAGATTATTTAGGAATATCTAGTTAAAAGAAATGATTTTATAGCTAGTAGGTAGTTAAGGCTAAGGGAAATTGGTTCACATCATGAACTCATTTCTTGGATAGTTGTTTTTAGTTTTTGGAGAGGGAGAGGGAGGAACACTTTTTCTGGGTGCTGGAAGTTTTTGGTGTGAGATTGAAGTGAATTGAACAACATTTCTTAGACCAATGGCTTTTTGTATCAGCAAATTGAATCTGTAAGTGTGTGTGAGATAGTTATTTTCATATGTGTTTGTGAGGTTTGTGAACCATAATATTAATATCTAGAGATTGAAATTGATTTGGTCTTTAAATCGCTGTGTTGAATGAGGAATTCCTGCACTGTATTTTCTCTGTTATTTACATTTAAATGAGAACCTGGAGAATCATATTTCAGTTAATATTCTAATCCAGTGCTTTTGCATCCAAAATTGTGTATAGGAAATAGCCATTTTACCAACAAATTTGAGAATACAGATCACTCTGTATCAAACCAACAGAAGAAAGAAAATTTGTAAAGGAAAACTGTCATCAAATTTGTGGGCCAATTTATGGGAAGACAAAATTCGAAATTCTAGCATCTGGGTTTTTTGAAGAGCAGGGTCTATTTGGTAACTGGTGAGCGATTTTAAAAAATATCCTTGGTTGGGGAGTTACGAAGGGATCTTTAAACTATGTTTTTACAGACTACGTGGCTAGAAAAACGATTTGTTGTTCCTCCTGTAACAACATTGTAGTGTGCTAAGAGAGCAATGATTTAACGCTCCTCCTGTAACAACACTGTAGTTTGCTAAGAGATCAATGATTTGCTGTTCCTCCTATAACAACACTGTAGTTTGCTAAGAGAGTAATGATTTTCTATTCCTCCTGTAACAACACTGTAGTTTGCTAAGAGAGAAAATATTTGTTGTTCCTCCTGTGACAACACTGTGGTTTGCTAAGAGAGAAATGAATGTTGTTCCTCTTGTAACAACACTATAATTTGCTGAGATAGCAGGCATCAATTTGTGGGCCATCAAGTTTCCTTTTTATTAAACTTATGTGTTGTAATATGCCTCTTTTAGAAATTAGTAGGTTGAGTTTGAAGACTTTAATATAATGGAGATAGAAGGTCCACTACTCTTTGACCTTAAAATAAATATTTTTAACTTAATAACCTCTTTTCACAATCGCTTCAATTCATTTAAGTGGATGATTTGGTTAATTATTAAATGATGGTTTGGTTCAATTATAAAAGGTCACAATGTTTGACCTTTGCTTTTTGCATATTTCAATATGATAATATTGGAATCCTTCCTTGTTGAAGTTATGTGATCCAATTGGAATGTGATTAAACTCAAGTGGTAAGGTGGCAGACAAAAAATTATGTTGCCAATGATACACAATGATTGGTGGAAAGAGACAAGATCGACAATACGACAAGGTGGTAGACGACAAGGTTGGAAGTGTCGCAGGGTTGCAACGATAATGTTGCAGAGTTGTAGTGATGGTTGTTGTAGTTAGTTGCAGGCGAGTAACTACGACAATAGCTGTTGGGACAATTGTCCCAATAGTCATTCGTTGATGTCGCCTCTTTTTTAAAATTATATTGTAATTTTGTTTATTTTATTTTTTAATTTATATATATATAATATATAGTTTTAGTTAATTATTATTATTTTTATTATTTATATAATTATTTTTTAATAATCTATTTTCAATAATCTATTTTATTTTTTAATAATTTTTTTATTCTCTTATGTGTGCTTATGTGAGAGAGATTTTTTTTTCTCTTTTAATGGCCAAATGCCTTATGGTAGAATGTAGAACCTCTAAAAATTTGTGTGGCTAACATCATCATTAATCACAAGGGCAATGAAACTTGAAGAAGGGTTGATGGCCAAAGGCTTGATAATTAGAAAATGCGGCTTTGTGCAATAGTTGAGTGGCTAGAGGGTCAAATAGATCTTATACCAATGTAACAAATATAGTTCGTACTCACAAGTTAAACACTCGAGAACACTTGAAATATGAAGATGTCCATTAAGGATACAAGTATATGTATAAAAATGTATGGATATGAATATGATTGGTTACAAATGAGGATCTCATATATATACCTAGGTAGGTGCCCCTTCACGAACAATCATGTCCTTAGAGACATGCTTCTTCAATATACTAATCAATATTACTATTAATTATTAATTATCTATATTCATAACAAATTGTCATTGAAAAGATCCTTTTTCTTTTCTAATGTACTCTGCCTCTATTTTTCAAGAGAATGCAAAGCCTACCAAAGAAGTGATAGATTTCTTGGTTGTTAATAAACGAGATGGTTCATTATCCCACTAGGTCTATTGGAAAATGAAACACATAAAGAGATATTTGCATATTGACTCCCACCATCATTCGATCCAAAAAAAAGTGGGGTTATTAGAACTTTTGCAACTATAGTTTAGGTTTTTGATCAAGAGCACCTTGGTGAGGGAATATGAATTCTCTTTTTAGTTTCCAAAGATCTTCCTTATAACAAAGGAATAACCAAACATGTTCAGGCCTAGGATATATCTTTGATCAAAACCTACATCCCTCTTCCTCCTCTTGATCCTAACAGAGCATAGCGTAGATATATTAGGACCACTATATAAAAATCAACTATAGAACCAACTAGATATCGTTATTTTTTTCACCCATATCTCTAAAGATATTGAGACTCCTAAGTTAGTAGTTGGTTAATTGACAAGTGCAACTCCTCATTCACTCGACAATATTAGGTTTGAGTTGATGGTTTTATGGACCTATCATTGGATGTACCACATGCTATTAAATGAATATGAATTCCTATCACTCCCCTTGAGTGCACCATAGGCCCCCCATATCTCAACCACGTTAACCCCCACCTTTCTCTTGTAATAGATGAACATTCAAATGTGGTTGGCAGTTAGATAGAAAGGATTGTACTTTGAATTATTCATGATTAGACTTGGATTCATTCTGGTTATGCTTTTATTCTCGATGTTAGATAGATATTCTAGCCTTTTGATTAAAGATATGATAGTCACCTCTTTGTTTAATTTATATTCCACCAACCCTTAATATCTAAGTGGTTGTGCTATATGATCATCCTTCATTTCTCTTCCCAAATCCTTTGCCCAAGACATTGGTGAAGGATATTGGAAAGAGAAAATAAAGATCTTTCACCCCTCCAAGCTTCCTAATAGGGATGTTGGACCTAATAAAATATATGTTTGATCCTAAAGAAAAAAATGGGGTTTTTGTTATCCCATGCTCATGTGGAAGAATGTGTTGGGGAAATTGGTTTCCATTTTCAAACTAGAATGAAAACCCATTGTGAAAATATTACACACAAGTATGTTAAAAAATTTCCCCTTGTAAAACAAACGACTGACACAATGCATTAGATACATATAGAGGATGCAAAAATCATGGATAAGATTGATAATTTCATTAGTATTGTATTAGGGAGGAAAGTATAAATTGAAAAACTTGAAAATAGCCTAAATGGGGATGACGACAAGAAACTCTACACCACCTAGAGCCTTTCCATTAAAAAATACAAGAACCTAATGACTCCTTTGGTTACTTAAGTGTAATAGGATTTATTGATAATCAACATGACATATAAAAAAAAACTAATGATTTATAAAAATAATAATAATAATAATATGATTTTAAGGTCATGGCCAAGCCAAACAAAAAATTCGTGTATGAGACCCTCTTGTTTCAAGGGACCTTGTTAAAAAATGAAGGGAAATTAGGTGTAGTGTGATTCTTCTTTCTTCGATAATAATTTTTGGAGTCTTTTTACTTTTTTTGTTAGCTTAATCTTCTTCTTCTTATTAATTCATGTGTTTGTACTTCATCAAACTGCTACCAAAAACATAAGAACAAGAACATAAGATGTTGGCTCTCTATCAAGGCCAAAACCTCTCCTCTCGAGAGGAAAACCCTTTAGTAATTTTCTCTTATTGAAGCTTATTATTGATCAATGTGAAACTCTATACCCTTAACAAGAATTCCCTCCAAGCACAACTCAAGTCCTTTCTCCTTTCTGTGATTAGTTCCTCAGAACTTAGTCTTCCTTCTTCAGGCACTTCATCCTCTTTCTTCCGACACTTCACTCTTCTTTCAATTGTTGGTAGACCTTGTTGCACTTGCTCTAGAAGATGTTTTTTATCCTTGATCCTTAGTACACATAAGGAGGCCTTTTTCTCTTTCCCAATCGAGCTCCTACTTGAGATACAGTTGGCGACCTGTTATTACAGTAGTGAAACCCTATTTCTTCACATGTGTGAGGGGATTTCTTGTAGATTTCAACTCTTACTTCTTCGCTTGATTTAACTCATTATTTTCTTGAGTGAGGGGCCTTATAGGGATAACTATCAAGCCAAAAAATTGAATTTTATGTGACTGTGATACAAGGCTGTTATGACCGCAGGGAGACCCTATCCTTTTTGCACGTGTGACCATATTCAGCCCTAGCATAGAATTCCAAGGCTCAATATTTCATCTTCCTCCTTCATTGTACTAGAGGCTCCTTTTCTTTGCTCTTTCTTCACATTAACTCATCTTTTTTACTTGCTGATTTAAAAGGAATGGATGCTTGATGATGGAGGAGTGGACAACCTCTATATATAGAGGATTCTCCCTCCTTTTAGTCCAATTGGAAGGCTGACTAGAAGACTGTAGGGTGAATTGACTTGTTTAATTCAGATTTCTTCTTTTGATGGTGCCACATGCTTGGAGGAGACTTGAATTTTCTTGGAGGTGTCTTATTTGACTCTCATACATAATTATACCTAATGTAACATGCCCTTAAGGTCTTAAACATTTTCTTTTTACCATTTGACTCACCTATAGCACTGTAACATGTGATAGACCTATTTCAATGAACAAGAAACTCATTTTCATATATTATAAAAATAATATTTAGTTTCTTGACTAAATACAAATATCAAAAGTTCATTTATGAAGACCGAACCTAGTTACATTTCCTTCAACACTCCCTCTTAACTAGGGAGGTATTCATACAACATTACAAGGTGTTTGGCTATGTTTCAATCTTGAATAATTCACATAAGAGAAACCATATTGACAATCCATCTATTATAGCATCACAGTAAACAACATTGTTTCCATAGCAAGGCCTTGACTGATAGCTCTATCTCTCAATAGATTAGAGCAAAATGTTGGTGAGACCAATGACTTATAGACACCTTAGTCATTATCTCTAAAAGTACATACCCACTCGGGTGTTCAGTGAGTATGACCTTCTAGGACTATTCTAATCTTGGGTTCCCAACCCTCAAAGAATATCGGTCCTCTTTCTTACTCTTGTCTTGGACTGGGACTTGGGAGCGTGCGGATCGTGGCTTCAAGACTTTCATAGTAACTGGATCTATCTCTGAGTTTCTTGATGGTTGTGCTTCTTTCATTGACTTCATATCTTAATGATGTTACTTCATCCTACAACTTTTGATATTTGTCCTTGAATAACTTCCTTACCTTGTTTCCTTCTTCTAGTTGGGATTTTAGTTTGGTAGCTTCTTATTTGAAGTCACATTCCCTTTTGTTCAATAGATCTTGTTGATCTCTGATTTTGTCTGAAAGCCTTTTAAATTCTACCTCTATTTGATATCCTTCTTGTTCACCCATAAGAGAAAATTAAGTTGTTTCGCTATCACTTTCATTTTTTCCAAATGGATAGATAGCTGGAACATCAGAGGATAGCAAATTCATACCTGATAGTTCATCTTCATTCTGAAATGATTCTGAATCTAAAGAGCTTCTTACACCTAATCCCCAATCGATTCTCCCACTGTCATAGTTCTTTTGAGATGTCTTCTTCTGCTTATGTGCTTTCTTCTTAAGCTTCTTTCCCATTGTTCCAAGGATCTCCTTCAAGCGATCAAGCTTCTACAAAAGGACCTGGCTTTGATACCAATTGTTGGAAATAATATTGAGAGGGGGGGTGAATCAATATTATCACATCAATAAAACATTTTCATTTCCATATTTAGATTCATATATGCTACTTCCACAACTTCTTATGATTCAGTTAGTAGATCCTTAATGAGTGCATTAGAACATTATCAACCATATTAACAGTAAATAGGTGTAGTAAAATAGAACAGATCATCACACATAAGCCACACACATGAACACCATGATATAAGGTGGAAA
>APFE030724526.1:136396-148082 GCA_000404065.3 Pinus taeda
AGATCGAAAACATTTGAATTCTCGTAGAATGATGTGTATCTAGAGAAGGATAGTTCTTGTTTGGTTTGTTTGTCATTAGAGAGTCTTAGACTCCTAGGAAGGTTAGATTTGTCCGCAAGTATAACTCATTCCGTGTGACAGCTCTGGCTCTAGCTCTTGGCTCTAGCTTTGGCTCTTGGCTCATCAGCTCTGGCTTTGTGAGCCTTTAGTAGTCCGCTTGACCTCCAAGTGACTGTCTCGACAACTTTCAGCTCTCTGGTTTTTCCACTTGACCTCCAAACAACTCCAAGACTCCCTCAGCTGCTCTGTGCATTAGCTTTTCACTAGCTTCCCTATTAATTGGGCTCTCTGGCTCTCTTGAGGCATTTTTCCAACTCTGCAGCTTCCCTAGTCATTCCTTTGCGTGTAATCATCCCTCTGTGGCTCTGCAGCTTCTCTGCTCCTTGTCTGTTTGATTGGCCATCTGGCTTTGTGACTCTGTGGCTCTGCGCATTCCCAAACACATCATTGTCTACAAAATTCCTGCTTGCAGCGTGGCACAATGATTAGGAGCTGTTATAAAGGGATCGGGGCCTTTTTCCAGGAAAAAACCCAAAAATGGACAAAAATTCCAATACACAGAGATTTCCTGAAAATAACACTATCGGGCGTGAATTCCAAACTTCAAATTCCATGAAATCGCCCTTATAACCCCTATCGGGTCCACCATTAGTCACATATCGCATCGCATAGGCAGATTAGCCAAAACCCCAAATACATGGGAATACATTGAAAAATCTAACTTCCCGGATCTCAAAATTTATGCAATTGGGCTTATAATTCCCATCGGGTCCATGCCTCATCGCTTACTTCTATCGTAATCGCATTGGCCCTATTATCAGGGATCGCCGATTTCTGATTAAATATGGACCGTTGATCTGATCCCTGACTGGACGGTCCATATCGCATCGGCCCTTTGTGTCGGGGATCATCGATCGTCTGACTACTGATTAAATCCTGGCTATTAATCTCATTTCCCAATCCGATGGCTGAGATCGCATGCCATGGATTGCTTTTTCGCATATCACATTCGCTACAGCTCGGGGGTATTTCCATATGAAATGGCATATGCCAACGCCAATCTACCGATGTCGACATTGGTGATCGCAATGTTGCATTGGCCCGAGGTCCTTCCCTTATATTATTTTCATATGCCGACGCTGATCATCTTAATCGCTTCATCGCCTTGCTTGGGGTCCCAACATTGGGCGAAGGCCTACCTCTGATGTGATAAGTCAGAGGTCATAGTCGGGGGTTCCTTCCGCCTCCACTTTAGGTCCCCCCCTTTGGCTATTTGTGATGCGATTTCCCTTATAAGGCCTTTTATGCCATTTTTGGAAGAATTTGTCTCCTTTTCAAAGGAATAAAGGCAAACTTCTTTTTGCGATAACTTCATCACCCGAAGTTCGTTTTAGCCCATTCAAGTTGCAATAGATTCAAAATGAAAATATATATGCAATGGGACTATTTCCAAGAGAATCCCTTGACTTTCATTTTCCTCTGTGAGGATCACTTTAGACTTAGAAGTCTATTCTAGATCCATTTTGGATCAGTTTTGGATATTTTCCACCTTCACCTTTGGATATTGCATATGGGCAACAAGGAGGAGTGAAGGAAGACATTACAGGAGATTATTTGAACGATAAAAAAATTATAGAGAATATTGGGCAAATCCATCTACATGTACAGGAAACACTGTAGAAGTCACAGGTGAAGTATAAGGCTAGGCATGATCAACACAGAAAAGAAAAATCATTCAAGGTGGGAGACATAATATAGTTACAATTGAACAAGGAGAGGTTGTAGGGGCCTGGTAAGAAAATCAAGGCTCTAAGGTATGGTCCCTTTGAGATACTAGAAAGCTTTACATAAGAAAAGCTACAACTAAGAGTTCTTAAACATCGTTGCAAACAAAACTTTATAAGGATTTCACTGTAGTGGGTCAACTTATTGGATAGTGTTGATGAAGATATAGCTACGCTCAGATGCCTTCTCTATTGTTTTCAAACTTTGATGCTTAGATGAGATCTCTAGACTCTCGTAATTGTTTATGAAGTGGCCAACGGTGAGCAGTTGTGCATTAGTTTCACTAGTGAAGAACATCTTTTCTTCATTATCCTTCAATATAGTAGCTTAATTTTAGTTACATTTTGTAATAAATGTGTTTTCACCATTATAGGAATCATAAAGTCTTCCATTTAAAAGTTCACACTCCTCATCATAGAACATTATCAAGAGCCTTTTCGCCTGAACACCATCCAACATATTCAACCTGTAGTGGGATTTTGAAGGAGTTAGTTCTTGGATACATGTGATGAGTTACCCCAATCCATCAAAGTGCTCAAAGGGCGCAATTTCATGGAAAAAATTGATTTGGATTATTGGAAATCCCTAACTGGGTAGAATTTCCAAAGTACTTCCAAGCTCACACTGATAATTCCTATCGATTCATTTTACAACCATACATGTGCATTTACTCAGTTATAAATGTATAGAATTTGAAACTTTGTGAGCCTTCCATGCTAGATCAAGAAGAGGAATAGGTCTTACCTTCTGTGGAGGATTTGGCACCAGACGCTTAGGAAGAATTGCTAGAAGACACAATTTTGTAGAAGAGGCCCAAAGCTACAAGACAAGGGTAACAAGACCTTTGGAATATTGGGTTGAAGGGACAACTTCTAGGCAAAGCTAAATGGTACACCAGAGAGATGGTGGAGGAAAAATTTCCCCGCCTCATTCAGAAAAAGATTTTGGCGACCAAAATCCTCCCAAAATGGGGAGATGTGATCTAAATTGGATCATGATATTGCTTTTCATCCATCTTGATGCCTTTGGAGTGGAAAAAGTGCAAGAATTATCTCATGGGACTGTTTGTACTAGCTAGACCTAGTTTGGTGAAACGAGGTCTGAAAACCTTTCAGGAGCGTTTTGAGGCATCAAACAAAATTTTTTGTGGGTAAAAATTTGTTTCTAAGGTATAATACCTTTTCATGCTATTATAGACACAAATATATTTCCAACGGTGGAAGAATCACATCAATCGGAGTTTGTATGCAAAATTTATGCCACTTAGAAGTTGATCTTCCTATTTTCACACTTATAGTTTGGGAGGATGCCACGTCAACCCCCATTATTCATGGAGAAGGGCCTAGCCACGTGTTTTTGATGTAAAAGACTCTAGATGAGTCTATTTTGTAACTCTAGTTAAGAGTTAATTTAGTCAAACTTAACCACTAGTAGGCTATCGGGCTGTGTTATAACTGTGCCACTAGGAGGAAGAGTCATTCCATTCTTTTGAGATAATTTTGTTCCATAGTTGAGAAAAGATAGCCAGGAGAGATAGGAGGTAGAGCACACAGAGAGGATCTGTGCACTGTAGCAGCCCACGGGCCACATACATTACTTCTTTGTATCTGCAGCCATATTTCCAGATAGAGAAATAGAGTGAAGAAACCTCACCTTCCAACTGTGTTTTCTCCCGAAAGGGTTTCCTAGAGAGCATATATTGTTTATTATGTGTGTGTGAGCTTATTTTGTCATTCTCTACTTTTTTGCTTAATTTACTTTTACATGCATGCGGTGATTACAGTTAATTTTACATATCTAGAAATTAAATAAAACTATAATAGTGAAGAAAATTAGATTTTTAATATAATATTATTAGATCTATTATGATGAACTATCTAGTGGAATATCCATGACAGTTTATGGATCAACCACAATTCAGGAGGTCCAAGATCAACTTGCAGCTATTGGAGCAGCACCTCAACCTTTGAAGCTAGTACGTTTGGCACTAAATAATGTATTGGAGGATTGGCAAGTATTCGTCCAAAGTATATTGGGAAGATACATGCTACCAGGATGGGACAAAATGTGGGTTGACTTGTAGTAGGAGGAGTTGAGGCGAGATTTTCTAGAGAGCCCCATTAGTGGCAGCAGAAGTAGTAGATTGAAAGGTGTGAAGGAGGAGGATAATGTAGCCCTTGCATCAAAGGGTGCCATTCATGGGTAGGGGGAGAAGAAGAAGAATAAGAAAACCCATATAAGGTTAAGTGCTTCAGTTGTTGCAAGTTTGGCCACTACAGTACCTAGTGTCTGCTCAGAATGAAGGAAAAGCAGGAGAAGTAGGACCAGGCAGAACAACATGCTGAGATAATAGGTTTTCCTCCAAGTTGGAGGAAGGCTTCATGATTATGGAAACCATACCTCCAGGAGTGAGGTAGGGTGACTTGGATTTGTAGCCCCAGAGAGCTATAGAGATTGGGCAGGGTATTTAAGGAGTCCCCCTCATGGATCATTAGCTTGCTATGGGGGCCCACAATATTCAGTAATAGGATGGAACAGTGACAGTTGATACAGTCAGTACCTGAGTGACAATTGCAGAGTAGTAATAGTCATATTTTGAGGAGCACAGTGTAGTGTTGACAACAGAGTAGGTGGCTCAATGTAGAGTTGGTAGCAGTGTAAATGCTTCAGTGATAGTGAAGATGCTAGTAGCACCTAGAGATTTGGGAGAAAAATGCGTCATACTGAATCTAGGGAAAAGTAGTGTTGTGATGATTCTCTGAGATTTGATAACAATTTGTGAAGTCTTTTTACTTTTTTTTTTTGTTAGCTTATGCTTCTTCTTCTTCTTATTAGTGCATATGTGTGTGCTTCATCAAACTGCTACCATAACAAAATAATAAGAACACAAATTTGGCTCTCTGCCAGGGACAAACCCTCTCCACTCTTGAGAGGGAAACCCTTTGTAAGTTTTCTATTATTGAAGCTTCTTATTTGAAAAACTGCCAAATCTTAGAGCCTTGACTAGGATATCCTCCAAGCATGAGTCAAATCCTTCTTATTTTTGCATTGTGACTTCTGGTACATCTCCCGACACTTCTTCCGGCACTTTGTCTTCCAACACTTTATCTTCTAGGTTAGGAAACCCTAGAATATTAGGGCTTCTCTTCTTTGTTATAAATAGATCCTTCTTTGCTGTCCTTAGGAGACCTTGTAGACCCAACTGCTTATCCAAATTAGGTCTCTTATGATGCTACCCTAAACTGCAGTAATGTTATCCCTGGTTAGGACAAGTGCATGCTGCAACAACCCTTCATAAACCTAAAAAACACCCTTCAAATAACTGCAACTTAGTCAAGGTAAGGTGCTTATTCTATGTGCTAATATTCTGGGCATATAACAACCTCTCAAGCCTCCATGCAACCTTGTTTTGGTGTGGCTAGGCCTACGGCCTACCACAGGTCTCTACGACACCCTAACAACCCTCCAAAATAGTCATACCTCACCTCTCTTCTTCCTTCAAATAGTCTGCAAATAGCCCCTGAAGCTTCGGCCCTCTAGAAAGGGAACTCGAGCCTCCTTCCAGCTCTCGGATTCCTGAACTAGCCCTGAATTAGCCCTCTCCTCCTTTGCTGGTATCCTTGCTATGCTACCCTTTCAAACCCTTTATCTCCTCTTTTCTTTGTCCTTATAACCCTTTCATGTATGCATATTTTAGAGTTGAGGTGGTGTTTCCAAATGAGGAGTGGGCAACCTCTATTTATAGAGGTATGCCCCTCCTCCTTCAATCCAACATGACTGTCCCTAAAGCTGACTTGACAGTTCAACTTTTAATTTTCTTCATTATTTGCTTCTTGTAGTCTTGATTTATACTAGGAGAGGATTTGGCTTGCCTTGGAGGTGTTCCCATGACCTTGTATGACATCATACATGATGTAACATGACCTCAAAGGGTCTCATCGTAATTACATTTTGACTTTGACTCCCTATAATCACTTCAAAATGTGCTTGACCTATTTTCAATGAGAAAGAAACTCATTGAAAAATAATATCAAAATAAATTCTCTTTTCTTGAATAAGTAGAAATATCAAAATTACATATATGAATACTGAACCTAGTTACATATTCTCCAACAATCCCTCTTAACTAGGGAGGTATTCATACAACATTACAGGATGTTTGGAAATTTTCAATCTTGAAAAATTCACATAAGAGAAACCAGATTAGCAATCCATCTGTTATAGAATCATGTTCATCACGTTGTCATAGTGTAAGGCCTTGAATAACATCTCCATCTCTTTACAAGACCATGAGCTACAATGCTGGTGAGACCAATGATTTATAGACACCTTCATCATTGTCTCTCAAGGTACATACCCACCTGGGTGTTCTTGAGTATGACCTTCTAGGACTATTCTTATCTTGGGTTCCCAACCCTCAAATAATATTGGCCCTCTTTAATACTCTTGTCTTGGATGCCCTACGCATTCTCAAAGAGTATCAAATGCTAGATGATTACCTAATCCTCCCATTCTTTCTTCCTAAATGAAGACAAGAATGTTGTATCTATCTTGTGTTTACATTTTCATTCATGGCTTTCATCTAGACTTATGACTGTTAGTCCTACATGACCCATGGCATGGAAAACACAATAGCCACTCCTTTGTAATCAGGAGTGATTCAAAACTCCATCTTGATCAGGGACTTGTTAGAGCTCCCTCTTAAATTGGGACTCTTTCCTTCATCAACAACTTATTTTTTGTGGGTTCTTCAGTAGCATGATCTCCTTCCTTTCTTGATTTCATGAAGTCTTCGATCGAACTTCTTATCGGTAGGGCACCATCCATCCATCAATACCATTCTTGGCTAGTCATGTCATTGCTTCGTGGAAAGTGACTATCAAGTTCTTCTTGTCATTTTGGCTACTCCTTTTTCATCTTGTCCATGCTTCGGAATGTTGTTTTGGAGAATTTGGTATCTACGGATAAATACTAATTCCCTAGATAAGTAGCCATATCTAGAACAATAGTTTAAAGCACTTTAGCCTTTTCCTATAAGAAATAGATAAGACAAAGAAGATGAGAAGGCCTACTTGTAGTTCCACTTTCCTCTTGTCTCCTTTGTATTGATCTTGTTGCTCCTTCGCGTACTTAACATGCTTGAGAAGTACCTGTAAACACAAACAGAAGACAAAGAACTGATCAAAGCAAAAGATGTATTGAATACAAGTAAATGGAATTAGATTCATTTCACACATATAAGCATCATAAGATAATACAAACATATGGGAGAAAGGTTCAAATACTTTATTGAATAGAAGAAGAAATTACAACCATTTTGTCTGATTCAAAGTCATTCCTCCAGCTTGGATCCCATCCAAATCACATCAAAATCATGACAAACTTGTAGCATTACAATACTTGCTTCAAAGCCAATTCTCATAGCGACATTATCTCCTTACAATTCAACATAATCCATCTCCTGATCACTTAGATGAGTGGTCAATTTATAGGGAGATGAAGGAGGTTTTTTCATAAATGGTGGCATTGAATGGCCTTCCATACTTAGAATTAATTCCATGGAGGAAGGGATGAGAGGATAGGATGCATCTTAACTCATTCCTCATCCATTTTCGAGCTCATAGGAGTTGATAAGTGAGGGAACCTTCTAGATGACTCCAAAAGATAAGAATATTACCTAAACCTTATGTGAATTTTGCTCAAACTTGCCCAATGCAGGTGAAAGGAAGCCTAAGTTCTCTACAAAGCACCCTAGCATGGACTCAACTACTCTGCAGTGCACCCTTACATGGGCCTACCTGCGCTGGTCCTTCTAGAGGCTATTTCTGGATGTCTTCAGGTCATGAAACTCTCTGGGAAGGAGGCATTCAAAGCGGTGACTTGTTTAGGGCATGTAGCAACTGGAATTAGGGTTTGATGAGCCCTAAAATATTGATCTGGATGATGGGAGTGATGTGCCCAAATTGATCTATAACAACTGCCCCCTAAAGAATGAAGTCGGAAAAATGAAAACGTCAAATGAAATGATTTATGATGTGATGAGGAGGTTGCGAAGTGGAAGGTGACCTGCATCAATTACAATACATATATCATGATATTTTTATTTTTACATGAACTTGCTAAGGGAAGGCATACCCATGCTCAACTTATAAACTTTCATTACATGTACATAAACAGTCGTCTACAGATATAGATCCATGATTGAAATGACCATCAATGTAAAGCCATTGTACATATGATTTAGTACTCCTAAAATCGCAGCCCGGATGGATGAAACTAGACTCAGGGTCTTCTATCTAGTTCAATCATTCGCTCAAGTATGAGTCTAACCCTGTGAATATATGATCTGAAGTTGAACATGGGAAGACACCGTCTGATTACCAGCCAATGATGTGAGTCGTTAACAGACACGAGATAAATCACTGATAATGATAATGATCCTCAAGGCACTGTAGTACATTCTGCATGGTGTGAATGGATGATTTGATGTCGAACACCATACAAAGTCTTTTGGTCAAAGGCCAGTGATGTCAACCTATTGCCGGAAGCAAGAAACTTGCCATTGATGTATACAAGCCTCAAGGTACTGGAAGGGTGTTTCTAAGTCAACTTCTTGGATGATGTGTTGATGTCGACAAGAAGCAACTCGTCGCAGGAGGGCCTTGATGTATCCCACATCAATGACACGAAATGAGTGTAGTGATTTTGGAGATGGAATTTGACTGACGACACAAGGTTCAGGAATGGCGGTCATGAAAATGAAGGTTTATGGTATTGCAAAGGATGAATTTTGACTGAATGACTTCTCTTGAACATGTCGGCGACACTGAAATGAATTGGTAGCATTGACCCAAAACAAAGTGATGGATGGTATGACAGACCAAAAGTTTGATAACCATAAAGCTAATGACCCAACCCAAATATTCACAGTGATGGAGTGAAAGTGTCATGTTCAAGAGCGACCTGCTACCATAAAGTGGTTTAACCCCCTTTTCCCATTTTCCTTAGTCATTGCTCACCATTAGCTCTTTATTTTTTATCGAGCTTGAGGAGGATAACATATGCTTGTTGTATAATTCCACCCTTCGGGTGAATCCATCACTATTTGATGTTTTAACAAGTCTAGCGAAGGTGAAACTTGGTCTTGTCTAGATGGACAGGTTTGTCACTATTTTATGTTTTAACGAGTTTAACGACAAAGATAACTCGGTCCTTTTCATGTTTAGAGTGTTTGAAAATGGACGAAAAGAAAACTCCACAAGTTCTTTTTCGTAGATTTGTCTCTCAAGCCTAAAATGTAGAAATTTTGAATAATAAACACATATTCAATGGAGATTATCCTGATCATGTACTATTGTGGAATACATACACAATACATAAGCTCCTCTACGTTGATCATCAATATAGCAGCATCAATAACAATAAAACATCAAGAGCATGCACACATTAACACAATATATAACCCGGGGAAAGCTTACAGCTGAAAACCCCACACTATCTGTATATTAATGATTGAGAACATGTAACATTACAATAGTCAATACTTCTCACAAGTATTCAACACTATATCCACCTGTTACACACAATATAGCTCAGATCTGATCTCCAAATCTATTCCACTGCTTGCCAGCCTCCACTACTCAATACATGCTCAAGAATTGATGAGAATGGTTGAACCAAACTCATATTTACCTCAAAATAATCACTCACACTAGGAATCACGTGAGCATAGGCTATAATAACTTGGTATTGGCCAATTCTCATTGGCATAACTCAATCCCATTGATTGTGCAAATCCTCATGCACAATTATAGTCACAACTGATAGCAATTTGATCCTCTAACACCTATCCCTGCTGAACTGAACATGCACTGACATGCAACTGAGTTAACTGATGTATTATTTAGTTGCATTATGAGTTAATAATTAGTTTAACAACTCATCATTAGTCTATTTGCAGTTAGACTAATTACAACTATTTTAACCAAGTCAAACTGAACACAACTCCATCAACTCCACAATCAACTCCACCAAACTCAACTGATTGAGTTCTAACTGAATTCATGCATGCAACAACTCAACTGACCCACAAAAAAAATGTATTTCCTTCTAACAGCTGCATGTGCCACATCTGTAGCTCAAACTGAAGTGCTCCAAGAGAATAAAAGTTTATAGTCCAAATATTATTGTGAGATAATAATATTTGACTTTTCTATTTTTAGCCTGGCAGTCTAAAAATAGACTCCGCCCATATGTCTAAAAATAGAAGTACATCTATTTTTACCAACATGACCAATCATCCACAAATAGCATCCTGCAACTCATAGACCATGATCCATATGTCTAAAAATAGACATAGTCTAAAAATAGACTTTTGCACCAAAAATAGCCTACGGGCCCACTTAGTGAAGGCGACTTCTTTTCACTAAGCTCCATCATCTTGTTGCAATCTCAACACTCCCTCTTGACAAGATATGGATTATCAGCAACCCCTATCCTGCCTTGGTGGTATTCGAATTTGCTCCTCGTGAGAGCTTTCGTTAGAATATCAACATCCTGATCCTCCATTGGAATGTATGAAAGTAACATGATCCTCCGCTCCACACAATCTCTGATATGATGGTACCTGATGTCATCCATTGGACTCCCTGCCCAATTTGCATCGGTGAAGCCACATAGCTTCACCTCATCCTCCTGTCTGTACCACAATCCATATCCTGATGTGCCTCTCAAATAACGTAATACATGCTTGCCCGCCTTCCAGAAGAGCTTGGTAGGATTAACCATAGCTTGCGAAAGCTGGTTAATTGCATAGCATATATCGGGTCGTGTATTGACCAAATACATAAGCGACCCCACCAACTGTCGATAAACAATGGCATCCACTTCTTCTCCCGAAGTGGCATCCTCCTTCCTCCAACCTCCAGGAAGAGGAGTATTATAGGCTTGCAACCATGCATGTTGAACTTCTCCAGTATCTCCCGAGCATACTTACTCTGAGAAACAAACAGTCCACCATTGCACTGCCATATTTCCAATCCTAGGAAATGGTGAAGGAGGCCCAAGTCCTTCATCTCAAACTCCTTAGCAAGATCATCCTTGCATTAAAGTATCAACAACTCATCACCCGTTAGAATCAAATCATCTACATACAATACAATGATAAGCAACTTACCCTCCACCACAATCTGGTATAGGTTAGGATCTTCCTCTCTCTTGGAGAATCCAAGTCCGGTGAAATAACTGTCGATCTGTGTGTACCAAGAACGTGGTGCTTGCTTCAACCCATACAACGCTCTCTTGAGCCTGCACACATGCGACTCGCTGCTGAAGACCTCAAAGCCTTCGAGCTACTCAATGTACACCTCCTCCTCAATGACTCCGTTGAGGAACGCAGTCTTCACATCCATTTGATAAATGTGCCATCCCATCGGTGTTGAGAGAGCAAGAACCGTCTGTATGGAAGAATACCTTGTGGCAGGTGCAAAGGTCTCCTCATAATCGATCCCCTCTATCTGTGAAAAGCCTCGGGCAACAAATCTTGCCTTTTACTTCTCCACACTCCCGTCAGTTGCCTGCTTAACTTTGTAGATCCATCTCGAACCCACCACTGATTTCCCTTCCGATCTAGGAACAATCTCCCATGCACTGTTTCTGACAATAGAATCATACTCTTCCACCATGGCGTCTACCCATGCGAGATCCTCCACAGCTTCCTCGAAAAAGGATGGCTCAGTCAACACACTTGCTCATAAGAGCCATGTATCTAGTGTACCGATCAGGTGACTGTCTCTGCCTGCGTTGGGCTGTAGGTGGTCCTACAACTTTCTCTGCATCTTGA
>APFE030724527.1:0-62723 GCA_000404065.3 Pinus taeda
AATTATATATACATATTATATTATTGATAAAATCGCCTTCCATTTTTCCTATATACCATGGAGATTCACCCACTTATTATACATATAAATTTAAGGGGGGTTCTTAAAATTTTCCTGCCCCTAGGTGCACTTCACTTCGTTCAATTTGTTTATATTAGCACCATGGCTGTGTGGAATGTGTGTTTCTCTTTGTAGATAACCTCTGATCTACTAGGGTATCAACCCAAGACCCTAGGGGACTTTGTCCCTTAACAGAATTGGCGACTCCGCTGGGGACAGCAGTATTGTTGTTCCTAGTTTGGGTTTATTCAAGCCAATCAAGGCTCAGTTGTTTATTTGCTTGCTATTTCTGTGTAGTCTATTCCTGTAGGAACTTGAGTTGTAAGTTTGATTAGTTTCCTCAGACTGTTTTTTGTTTTTTCTTGTAATATTTTATATACGTTGTTTTTCCAGTTTACAGAAGCGTATATACGCATGTTTCCTTAAGTAAACCTGCGTATACGCATGTTTCCTTAGGCTAAATAGCATATACACGCAGCTATGCACTAACACAGTCACGTATATCCTAAAATTTTCAAGATTTTTCAAATATTTTTGTTTCTAAAGATATGTCTGCTAGTCTGAATTAGTCCTCAACAATTACTTTTCTGTATCAGTCTTTATTTTTATAGCAAGTATATGATTTCGAATTCTCTCTAATTGTGGAAAGTGTTGGTCTTATTTGTTTTATTGTAAGTGTCATCGTTTTTGTTAAGCACACAAGATTTTTTGCTAGGAATCTTGGCTACTCTGTTTTGCCAGGGCAGAAAGGTTGATCTCAATATTTGTGTCAAATCTTGTTTTGGTGACTTTTTTGTTTGCATGTCAAAACTATATCTTTGTGACCATATGCTTTTCTTACTTTCTGAAAGTTGTTGATTCACACTTTCTTAAAAGTTGTCTTTTCAATCTTTTGGTTTTTATCGCCAAGCTCTTGTTGCTGCTTTTTTATTGTTAAGAGAATTTTGAAACACATTTTTTGTTGAGTTGTCACCTGTTTTGTGTTGCAAACTCGCAAAGTGTTTTGTTGCCTATTCTTCAATTAGAAAGTTTCAGTCTTGTTTAGAGTACTTTTGAAAAGTCATTTTTGTTTTGCTTTTGAAGAAAACTTCTTGAAAACTTGGTTTTGCTTTCTTGAACTTTGTTTGAATTTAGTTTTCTTTTTTCGAGTGAAAGTGCATTTTTGTTTGTCTTGAAAATTGCTTTTAGTGTCTTGATGAAAATGAGCATTAGCAACTTATATTCTATCTAAACATCTTAAGTGGCAAATTAAAATTGATAAACAAGTTACTTTCATTTCTTGATTTAAGAGTAGTCTTAAGTTTTGCATCAGCATGTACTTATTGCATTAGGATAAATTTGTGCATATTTTAGGGCATCCATAGTTTTGTTAATTTTTGTGAGTGTGAAGCTTGAGTAAAAGAAAAGAAAAGAAAAATTTGTTGCTTTCTTTTAAGTTCCTCTAAACCTAGTAGAAATTTCTTTCATCGAAGAACAAAACGAGTGCATTTGCATATAGTTTGGCTTTTATTAATTTCTTTTGCACCTAAATACCACAAGTTTCATTTCCGCTTATCCAATAACTTAAAGAACAACCCATTTAAAAACAAGTGCTAATTAAAATACACTAAAACTCTTTTATAAATTTTCAAGTTAGACACACCAACAAGTTTTAGGATATTTTAGGGCTTTGGATTAGGCAAGTGGAGAGAAAACTCTCCAAGGCCATTTAAACTGTCAAATATAGGAGTCTAAATAGTGAGTGAAAATCCAATAGCATTAGGGAGACTAGGAAAGCTCCGGATTTTGGACTTAAGCACAAGGGTTTTTGAAGATAAGGAAGAGAGATACCCCCTCTCCTACTTGTCGGATCTTACCTCAAGACTGTTCCGCCTAGCTTCTGACATGAGTTGGTAACCTTAGTTGCTTCTCCTAGGGATCTACATAGGTGGCTATGGAGGGGAATCCCATGGCACCTGAGGTCGACATTGTATCACTCTCAACAGTACTACTGGAGGGCACCCTTGCGAAGCTTGGGGGCTTGCACCGGTGCAGGCTATTGTTAGGAGGCCAGGGTAACTTCCTCTATTTCCTTCATTGCTAAGACTGGGTCGTCATTATCCCATACTATCTTCGGAAGGCCCCTTATTTCACTTTCTTGTATTTTGGTGTCTGGTCCTCATCACTCAGAGTGGAAATACTTGAAAGTTTTTTTATTGGCTGATATCTTTTAGGGACTTTTTAGTGTGTGATCTGTGTTCTTAGTTGGACTAGCTTTCATTTTTCCTTGAGTCTTTAACTAGATCTTAATAAAAAATTCAAAGTGGCTGATCGATCACCTAGATGGTCTCGAAGACTTCATGGTCTTTCACCACCAAGTTTAGAGCCTTCTCTTAGAAGGCGCAGAGGTAATACTACCAGTGGGTTTCATCCCGTGGTAGCTGACGCGTTGGGGATTGATCCTCCTCTCAGGAGCATTAGTGTTCAGCATAGGCCTAGTACTTCCGAAGAATTAGAGAGGAACACTCCAGTTCTTTCTCGAGTTCTCTTTAAATTGAAAGATAACATTGAGGTAAATTCCCCACTACCATCTAGCTATCTAGAAGTATTATAATACATTTGGACTCCGACACATAGACCGTCAAGTCCAGGTCATATTACGCACTTACCATCAATGGAAATTACTGGAAGCATGGCTTCTACTACAACTGCTACAACTATGCAGACTCCAACATCATTACAAGGGGGATGAAATATTTCCATCCCCTCTAATTCTTTATTTGGGTCTTTTGCTAGCACATCCTTAGTTGGGTCTACCTCCATTCCTTCTACGAATGGAAATTCCCAAGCCAATGCTTTTAGTTCTGGATTCTTCCCGTTTGGCACCCATTCACAGGGTATTTCGTCAGTTCCGTTTAGTGCCTCCACATCCATGATGGATGGATCGACTTCATTTCAGGGTTTTCCTTTTGGAAGTGGTCATATACCACATTCCAGCCCAACAGTAGGATCTATGCCTTTTTCTTCTACAGGACAAAGCAGCAATCATTTTCAAGGTTGGACTAACCCTGCGGTTAGTGGCATGGAAACTTGGAATCCATTTTTCGGCCAACAAGGGAATAGGCCGTACTCCACAATTAGTTCATTTCGAAGTATTCCTCCCTTAGCTTCTACTTGGAATCCTTATCAGGGGTTATCGACTCCTTATAATCCTTTAGGAGGGAGCTTCATCGATTATGGAGGTTTTTTGGTTGGAGTTGGTCAAACTCCGAGTTTTGCTAGATCACAAGGCTTGCCTTTTGGTTCAATTGGTTCTGCTAGTTACTTCGGGCAGCCTAGTGCCTTCCAAAATATAGGCCAATCTTTTCAGAACTTTGGGAACTCCGCCCAGTCTAGGTGGAATCCCCAAGGTCCTCTTAGGCTTCCTTTCCTAGCAACTTTGAACTTACCAAATCTCATGAAATTAACAAATGATCCCATCAAATACAATCCAGCCTAGCATCCAGTTCCAACCAAAATCCCTTCGAAGGCGACCATGTAACCACATTCCTTTTGTGGTGCTCATCAAACTCCCTTATTGATGACTCGATTAGGTTGAGACTTTTTCAACGCACCTTGACTGGTAATGCAGCCAAGTGGTATATAGAGTTTTCAGGGGGTAGCTTTACATCATTCACCGACTTAGCTAATATTTTCTTAAATCATTTCCAGTTTCCTGTCCATTATGATGTCGGAACTGGACTTTTGGCCACTTTTTGTCAAGACACGACAACTCACATATCTGATCATATTTAGGAATGGAGACAGAGAAAAAGGCTCATTAAAGCCAAAATTCCTTCGGAATACCGTCTCAAATGGTTCTTGAAATCTTTACAACCTGAAATATCTAAGGATGTCTCCTTGTCCGGAGTCTATTCTGAGGAAAAAGCTATTTTTAGGGCCCAACGATTAGAATTGATTTACTCTTAGTCTCGGATCCTACAAAAAATATTGCCAGATGCTCCTCGAACTAAGGTTGATATAGCCAAGTCAAAGCCAGGTCCCCATGCGGATGGTATCGTTGGATCCGTAGACACAAATGCGGTGAACTTGTTGAGCCAATTGCAGCAGTTGTCTTTGCAAACTACTCCTAACAACCAGGTCACATCATCTAACCCTTCATCTTCCCAACCGTCTTCGGTTAATACCGTCCAATCTGACAACCCCAAAGGAAATCAAAATTCCAATGGGAAAAAGAAAGGACGAGGTAAGAAAAAGAATCAAGATGGGAAGGCTGACGCAAATAAATCTGGCAATAATGCTGGTGGTGGTAGAAATGAGTGTAGAAAGAAAGTCAAGTTTCCATTCAAGTTATGCAGTGGAGACCATTTAACTCATCTCTACCCAAAGATACAGGACACTTAGCGCTTGTTAGGGAAGCAAGGGAATTCTAGCTCTCAAGCTGTGATAACTAACCCTTTTCCCCAAGGGCAACAAATGCTTGCTGGCACAAGTTCAAATCCTGGTACCTCCGCAAGGAGCAACCAGGAAGGCGAGAAATCATCAAATGTTTTTAGGATGGGTTCTGATGTCCATGTGGCCACTTAGTCACGTGATTATGGTGAGGCTAAAACCTCGAAGGACAAAGCTGCTCCCGGAAATATCGACCTTCATATTGAGTGACCCCCTGTCGAGACTATACCATGGATACCGAAAGGTTCCGCTAAACGCATGACTATTAATCCTAATGCTAAGGCCACCCAGAATCACTCCACTGTTGAGTATCTAGCTCAGGGTCCATGCGCCACGTCTGCTTTAGAGGTTCTCCAATCGTGTCCAGCTCAATGAAGTGCTTTACTGTCGGTGATTGGGGTAGTTGATCCAACTAACTGTTTAGTGCTCACTTTCGACATGTTAAATTTCAAAAAGCGACTCCCTCATCATATGGCTTTTCAAATAAAGTCTACATACCAGAAAATTAACATTTTTCGTACCATTATTGATGAAGGAGCTTCCACGTGTGTCATGTCAATGTCACGCTAGAAGGCCATTGGATCTCCTTCGGCTGTTCCTTCACCTACCCTCCTGACTGCATTTGATGGGCATTCTCATAAGTCGCATGGGATTATACCGGCCTTTCCCATATGTGTTGGGGGGAAGGTCGTCAATATTGAAGTAGAAGTCATTGATGCTAACCTAGACTACAATCTCCTCTTAGGAAGGAACTAGGTATACGAAATGGACACCATTGTTTGGACTCTGTTCATGTCATTTGCTTTCCTCATGAAGGGAAAATTGTTAAGGTTGATCAATTGGATTATTTTCCAGTCAATCCTTAAGCAACTTCTGACTCTATTATTCCTTTAGTGGATAACCATCGTCTACCTACTGAGAATCTAGGATTTGGGATGTATTCTTCATTAATGGGTACCTTTGATTTTCCCTCTCCTATCACTAGAATCAATGTCATTTCATCATCTAAGGAGTTTTCACGAGAAGAGTTCTTCTGAACTCATTATTTTCAGACCCTTGGACCTTGCCTTCACCTACGACCACAGTAGCTGAAGGACAAGTTAGTGGAATGGCATTCCCTATGTCTGCAGTTGAGCTTAGATATCAGTCTATCGTCAACTCTGCAGACAACCACTCTACTTCTTTCTTAGAGGAGGAGTTAGATGGTGATATGGCCCCGGCCTGGACCCTTGATTCTACCTCTACCATGGACTGCTTAGATACAGTTTGACCTTCTGAAGAAGCAATCCTAGAAGTAATGATGGGTGTAGATTGACCTTGGGCCATCGTCCATATTTGCTTCCTCCATTGCAAGAATTAGAATCTAGGTTCTTCGAGTTCTTCACTAGTGATGTTTATACGGTATCAAATCCTTTGGCTCTAGCACACTTTCATGCTAAAGATATATGTTGGTGATTTCAAAAACGATATCTATAAACATCTCTATGAACCCTAACATGATCGAGAATCTCTTCATTGGAGTCGAATGTTCCCCTGAAGAAATTCAAATTTACACCGACCTTTTTAAGGAATTTCGAGATGTATTCGCTTGGTCTTATGAAGTAATGTCTGGCATTGATCCTTCTATAATTCAACATGAGATCAAGACATATGAAAATGCCAAACTGGTTCGTCAAAGGCTTCGACCAGTTAATCCTAGGAAAGCAGCAACCATTAAAGCTGAAGTAGAGAAGCTGCTCAAGGCGGGTTTTATATACCTTGTTCCTCTTACCGATTGGGTTTCTAATCCAGTCCCTGTGGATAAAAAGTAGGGAAAAATCCCAGTATGCATTGAATTTAGAGACTTAAATAAGGCTTGTCCCAAAGGTAATTACCCCATGCCATTCATTGATCAGATTATTGATGAGTGTGTCAGTAATGTGATTTTCTCCTTCATGGATGGTTTTTCCGGTTATAATCAGATCTCTATCTGTCCTGAAGATCGACATAAGACAACTTTTATATGTCCCTGGGATACCTTTGCATACAGAAAGATGCCTTTTGGTCTTAAAAATGCTGGAGCTACCTTCCAGCGGGCCATGTCAGATGCTTTCCATGACATTAAACATATCATCAAAGCATACTTGGACGATCTAGCTACTCGTTCTCAAAAGAGAACAAATCACCCTAGTCATCTTCGATTGGTTTTTGAGCGATGTCAATTTTACAAGATCTGATTGAATCCCAATAAGTGTGTTTTTGCGGTTACGTCCAGTTGGTTATTAGGGTTCATTGTGTCAAATGAATGGATTAGGGTTGATCCCTTCAAGGTAGAGGCAATAATTTAGTTGCCTCCCCCGTCCTCAATTCGGTAACTTCAAATTTTTCAAGGGAAGGCTAATTTCTTAAGATGGTTTATAGCGAATTATGCTGAGATCACTAGAGGGTTCATGCATTTGCTACAGAAAGAAGTTCCATTTGTATGGCATGACTTTGTGCAGCGGTCGTTCGATGCCTTGAAAAAGGCATTAGTCTCTGCTCCACTTTTGAGTCCACCGGATAATGATAGGGACGTCCTTTTATATCTCACTGCTGTAGAATCAACCATAGGTATGGTTCTCGTTCAGGAAGATGATGCTCTCACAGAGCATGTGATTTATTATCTAAGCCAAGGCTTGATAGGTCCTCAACTTCACTATTCTCCTGTTGAGAAGTTGGCCTTGGCAGCTGTCCATGCTATCCAGCGGCTCCGTCATTATATCTTGCTACACAAACTTTTTGTCTTAGCAGCGGTCAATCCATTTCAATTTGTCCTCAGTAGGCGAGTGATTGGGGGCAAATATAATCGATGGATAGTCATTTTACAAGAATTTGATCTCGAGTTCGTGTTCGCCAAGTCTAAGAAATCTATGGTTTTTGCCGAGCTAATTTTCGAGATGCCTTGTCGAGAGGATACTATTTATGAGGAAAGTTTCCCCGACGAACATTTATTCCTCATCTCTTCACTCGACCCTTGGTATGGAGATATCATTGTCTATCTCTAGACTTTGAAGTTCCCCTCTACTTTATCTAAGGATGAACGTCGAAAATTACATCACCTGGATAAAAATTATGTTATCATTGGTGATACATTATATCGTCGAGGGGTTGATTTAATCCTTCGATGTTGTTTAACCCTAGAGGAAGTAGAGTCAGTGCTCAAAGATTGCCACAGTGGAGCTTCTGGTGGTCATCTTTTAGGGCTTGCTACAGCACAGTGTATCTTGCGTGCCAGCTATTTTTGGCCTTCACTCTTCGAAGATTGTGTTGAAGTGGTCAAACACTATCACCCCTGTCAAATCTATACTCGGAGGATGTGTGCACATCCAGCTCCTCTTTTTCCCGTTGTCACCGTTGGTCCTTTTACTAAGTGGGGTATTGATTTTACAACTTGTAAACCGCCTTCAACAGCGAATCACAAGTACATTATCGTGGCTGTAGACTACTTCACGAAGTGGGTTGAGGCCATGCCCACTTATAAAAACGATAGTGAAACAATGGCATTATTCCTTTTTAATCAGATTATCTCAAGGTTCGGTATCCCAAGCGAGATTGTCACTGACCATGGTAGTCATTTCCATAATCAACTAATGTCTGAATTGGCTCTTCTGAATTGTGTAAGGACTCTGGACACCACATATCTCCACAATGGTATGATATTGTCCACTTTGGGCCTAAGCCCTCATGGATTTGCTTTTGGACTTACCCCAAAAGGCCTCATAACAATGGAGATATTTGTCCATCCTTATATACCCATGATCCTCCCCACTTCTAGTCAATGTGGGACTTTGGTTGTATACCCAACAAATTGGCTCTCAAATTGGGTTTCTGGCAGGAACATTCATCTCCTTATTATCCTCAAGCCAATGGAAAAGTCGAGGCAATGAACAAAACCCTCAAGACAATCCTGCAAAGGATGATCGACAAAAATCGGTCCAATTGGCATCTTATGTTGTATCTGGCTCTTTGGGAATACCGAACCTCCGTAAAGAATGCTACAGGTTTTACACCTTTTCAGTTAGTTTATGGGATGGAATCTATCTTTCCTATTGAATGTGAAATTCCATCCCTTAAGTTAGTTGTTGAGCTCCTTCCAGAGATTTCTAGTCTCCAAGAGCACCTCCTTCATTTGGAGCATCTCGATGAGGAGCGTCGAGATGCTGCCATAATCAATGAGGCTCATAAGAAAAGGGTTAAAACTTAGTATGATAAAGCTATCCATCCTCGAGTCTTTTCTGAAGACGACCTTGTCATGGTCTATGATCAAGATAAGGACACCTTAGGGGCAAGCAAGTTCAAGCCCATGTGGTGTGGTCCCTTTATAATTAAACAAGTTTTAGAAAAAGGGTCATATGAGTTAATCGATTTTGAAGGAAACAAGTTGGCGGAGCCTCGAAACGGCCTCTACCTCAAGAAGTACTTTTCTTAAGTAGTAGCTAGGGAATGGCTTCTTGGTACATTTTGTATATTTGTACATCTCATTGAGATTTTTTGATGTCAACACTTTTTGGTCTACTGTGCCAAGTGTTGATGGATGACTTGGTCTATTTTGCATTCATCGATGGTGTTAGTCGGCACACTCGGAACCTCTCTTCCACAACTTGGGTACTCTACTATCCAATTGGTTAATTGATGGTCTCAAGGGGAGTATGCATTGGTCCCGCTTCAAATAATATGGTTGAGTATACTGCCGTTATTAATTTACTATCCGAAGTAATTTCTTATGAAATCAATTCATTGGTAGTGTATCTTGATTCACAATTGACAGTGTCACAATTGAATAACATTTATCAGGTAAGTGATCCATGTTTATATTGCCAGTATTTAAGGGTGAGGTTGTTGCAAAGATCATTTATTTATATTAATTATCTGCACATTCCAAGATCTCATAATTCGTTAGCTAATTCTATCGCTAATCAAGCATTAGACTGGCACATCAATCATTCATCACAATAAAATCAAGCATCAAAAGGTCGAACTGTATATATATATCATAAAAAATATCGAGTGTACATAAGTGTGTCCAAAATAATATACAAAATTGGGACACAAATGCCCATAATCATGTCCAGTATATCGAATGCCCTGACTTAGGATGAGTGGCTAAGTAGGCAACTACTTCATTGCCCACACGCCTAAGAGTGCGAACCCAGTCACGTGGCATGCCAACCACATGACGCTGCATATCTACAAGGAGATCCTCTACGGTTGGCATCAGTACTCGGTGAGTTAGTCTCACCAAGTCCACTGAACTGTATAGAAGTTTCTCTGTATTTGCAGCCTCCTGTTCGGCCCCTCGGCCGCGACATCCATGCCGTGGGAACCCATCTGGTCACACCGACCCAATATCTGGAACATGATAATCGTATTAGTCATTTGAATCCTATCAAAAATAATTTACAAAATTCATTATTATATTTGAAAAAATCACAAAAAAATTTAAAATCAAAAAACACTTACCAATTTCTGCCCATGCTGCGGTCGGTGGTAATACTAGATCAAGATCTCCTTGGAATTCCAACCCAACATAAGGGTAGTCATCTATGGCGATGATCTGATGCTCCCACCAGGAGAAGAATTCATCGTCAAATGCAGTCCATGGGACATCCCCACCTCCTAGACATTTCATTAAGTCAGCCCACCTCCCCATTCCTGGATCTTGTGGGGTGCTGATTGAAACTGGTACTCTAGGACAAACTGCGGGGACCCTCTCAAAAAAGAAAGAGCACAAAATAGTTCCATATCCGAAGTTTTTAGTCTGTCCTCTCTTGATGGAAGTAAGCTAGCTTTTTAGGCTGGCCAGAAGAGGAGTACACTAGTCAAATACGGTGGTGAGACAATCTACCGCCAAGCTCATGGCTAGTTGTGATGCCTGGGGCAGAGAAGCTGATCTGTTCACTCTAGCTATAGTGAGCAAGATTATCCTCGACGATAAACTCTCCACATGTTTGATTGAAATTTGAATTCCAATCTTTTCTAGATGTCCCGGGAAATATACATGTAGGTAGTCCTTGATCAAGAGATTGCCTCGTGACCTGCCCCTGGAATGTACTACCTCTCCCCTTCAAGAAAGGCCTGTGATGAAATAAATGTCTTCCAATTCTATCCTGAGTGGCATCTGGTCGATCATAAATGAATCATCCTCGATGCTCCAATAGTGAATGAGCATTTCAAGCACGCGAGTGTTTGCTTTCATATTTGGCATTTTAAAGAACTTTAGCAAACCACATCCCCGTAAGGCATCCAAAGCATTAGGATCGTTCATAACCTCATCATCCACTGAGGTATGCTCTCTTTCTCGCCAAGTGACTGGCATCCTGAAGAAAAATGAATTTAGACTATAATTTTTTTTGTTTGAAATGTTCGCAGCATATACGCAGGTCCATTTTACACACAGTCGCATGTAGGGCCTGCGTATATGCAGGTTTCATATATCCAACCCGCGTATATGCTGCAGAAAAATTTTTGACGAAAAATTCAATGGTAAAACTTAAATTAAAAATTCTAAAACTAGTCACAATTGATTGCAAGACAAGTTTAAGGGTTACCTGGTGATTTTGGAAGGATCTAAATGGTTGAATTTGGCGTATGGAAAAGTTTTCTCCTTTTGCTCCACTCTTTTGCTCTCAAAATCAAATGGTGAAAATGGTAAGTCCAAAAACTATTTTATAGGCTTTGAAAATGCAAAAAAAATTCAAAACTTGATTTTGTTTGGTCTCATGTAACTTTTAACTTGGGAGTTTGGAATGTCGAGAATGGTTTGATTTTCAGGACATTTTGGACATTTTTTCGACAGTTTCGAGATGGTTCCATGACTGCTGACTCGTCATGGAAGGTATCATTTTCTCACTGGCATATAGGTTAGGGAAGCCATTTTTCATTGCATTATGCATACTAGCCTCCATTTGTCGATATAATTGCCATAGGGTCGATCTCATCATGTTATGGTTCACAAACCACCTTCACTCATCGATTTTTAAATCATGACACAATGGTAGAGCCATCCTTTTCATGGGCATTGTAGTTAACACCTCACTGACATTTTTTGCCCATGCTACTTCGATCTGAGTAGGCTCGGGAGTCTTCTGTAGTCCCACCATGACTTATGTGATGAAGGCTCATTCCCCTTTGATTCTTCGCTTCGTTCTGGCCTTATACCCTAGAGGCTCCATTGTGTTGAGTTGTATTACTGCATTGCATTTTGACCACTTGCACCTTTTGGCCTTGAGTCGGCTTCACTTGGACTCATGTTTAAGCCAACTTTTGACCATGACGACTACAAAATCAAACTTTCATGTCTTTGACTTCTACAACGTGACACACCTTGACCCGCGGAAGGAACACACCTTTGAGTGTCTTTGACCAGTTTTCACCTCCCTGCATTGAGCATACGATTGTTCCAGTTCCAGGAACTAGATCATTTGCTTCACCGACACTTGTTCTTTCCACTGTACTATAGCATTCTTTTATTCTTTGTCCAGCCTAAAGAAAAATACAAAAAAATTATATATTCCAAAAAGAGTGGGAACGGGAAAATATTTTCATTTATTGTTGGCAGCTAGAGTCAGTCGTTTCGCCCTTGAACAAAGCACTCAAAACAAAGTCTCCTCCATTTGGGCAAGATTTTGTTTGACTTAGGTACACCTTAACCTTGTTATTGAGTCAATTCTCCCTGGATTGGTTATCTCTTCCAATCATATGGAGGGTTCGTTCGTGCCTCCTGCATCATGAACTTATACAGAGTCATCATATGCTGCCACATAGTCACATTGAGTCGTGCTTTTGTTCAAGGGAAGTTAGCCTGAGTCGACCTCTCTGCGGTGTCTCTTGACTCATTTTTCAGTTGGTCATCCCTCGTTGTCAGTGTCTTGTCTATTATCACATCAATTATATTAGTCCTTTACTCATGCCGGTTTGAGAAGGTCTCCACTCACTTCTTGCTGGCGGGTCTTGTCCTTATCGACGGCGACATCTTGCCCTGAGGACAGGCCTAGAGCTACACCTTGGCCCTATTTTCATTATTGATAGGTCACCTTGCGCTCAGCATCGATCAGTATCATGGGTCTTTGACTGAGTGGTTTCCCTTGTGTTCGACACCAGCTTACATTATCACACATTGGGATTCGTGCAGTACGTTGGTTTCCATTTGACCCTATTGGTGGATACTTCGCCTCTGTGTCAGTTTTCATTATTGGTTGGTTCAGAGGGTTTCTGTCATGCACTAGCCACATCTTGTGTATGCCAAAAATGTACTTCAGTTGGGTTACTACATCTTTTTTCATCCGATTCCCTCCACATTATTGGCCTACAGGTTACACTCACACTAGATTGATGAAGGATGCCTTAATGCCGTCCTTCTAGCGGATATTTCCCTATTGACTACGACTCATTGCTCTGGGGCAAAGATCTAGAGTCCATTTGGCAGTACCTTGGGGTTTGTAGTCATTAGTGGTAGATCCTTCGCTATCGACAGTGTGAAACCATCATTGTCTCTTGATTGATATATTCTTATAGGTGTTCGACTTCAACTCATCTATTCACACTCGTTAGATTGTACTAGGTATCTTGACACTCATTATCAGTATCAGTGAGTTGTCTCGCGTTTGTTAATGGTATACATCGATGACCGGTAATCAAATGATTTCTCACATGGTCAACTTCAGATCATTTATTCCCATGGTGTAGAAATGTACCACGGTGGTCGGTGAAGACCTTAGGTTACATCAACATTCATTGGTTCACTTGACAATTGCTCCAGTTGCTGCTAGTTGATACCATTCCACCTTATATGTTACAGTCATTCATGGCGACATTCTATATGCTGGCACCTGAGTTTGCAGTGTAGTACCATTTTACTCCATCATGTTCATTTGGTACTTTTTGGGATTAGTCTTTGATATCAATGATCCACTTCATCCTTCAACATCATTGACATTCTTATATGTGATATTCAGACATGTACTTGTTCGATCATGATCAGATGATCCATTATGTATTTTCCAGTCCTTTATACTTGTATACTTAGTGGATCTGCTTGTACTTAATATGCAGACATGCTGTACTTTCTCTGAGCATGGGTATGCCCACCTCAGACAGGGTTTCTTTCTGATCTCCTTTTGTGCTTTGGTAGGCTAAACTCTAGTGAAGTCCTTCTCAGTTTTTGACAGATTTCCTTTCCATGAACTTACTTAATAAATTTTGGCCATCATGTACCCCTTCTGACCTCATATATTAGGGGGCATCTATTATAGATCCAAACCTCACTCTTGATGTTTGTGATGTTGCACTCATGGCCTAGGGAAACCCCTCCTTCCAGACCTGGTCCGAATGTTTAAAAAATTGTGTTTTACTCCCTATACACGCCATTGCCCTGAGCTAAACGCATGTATACATGGGTCTGTGTATAGCCAACCTGCGTATATGTCATAAAACACTTAAAAAAATTAAATCTCCTTAATTTCTAATGAAGATCATGGGTTTCACCTGTTGATTACCTATTAGTGCCCATGGCCCAACTGTTCCCAATGAATTCCCAACTAAAAAACTACTTTGGGAGAAGTATAAAAGGCTTCAATGGGAAGGCCTAAGGAGGAGAGAATAGAGAGAAAGATCACTCTGCTGAGATTATCCATGACTAGGTCTGAAGATCCTTGTGCTTCCAGCACTTCCCCCATTTACAGGAAACCCTTGTTTCCTTGTGTGATGATGTCTTTCTACTACTTGAGATATCATGAAGTCATGGAAGGAGTTTGTTGAAGGCTTGAGACTGGACGAATCCGAAGGATGGTTCCACTTGGAGCTTGCGAAAGGACGACTCAGGTGAAATCATTCTTTTCTGCACTTTATTTATCTATAATAAAAGAAACACTTGTCTTGTTCCTGATATAAATCTTCTTCATGTTTATGATATCAATGTTATGATTCACATGAATGGTTGTTTTAATTGTATAACTAACTACCTTTCAATATGCTCTGAAGATGATTTCTTTATGATGCTTGGTCCATATACTGTTGTTCTTTCTTGAATTGATTGTTTTGCAAGTTGAAGGAGCAAAAGGAACTCCAAGGGGGTTTGGACCCTGGCCAGATCTTCCCAAATGAAGGACCCCCAGGTGCAGCTCACTTTGTTCAATTTGTTTATATTAGCATCATGGTTGTGTGCAATGTGTGTTTCTCTTTGTAGATAACCTCTGATCTGCTAGGGTATCAACCCAAGGCCCTAGCGGACTTTGTCCCTTAACACTTCTCCCCATATGAGATAGAGTTTCAAAAGAGTTTGCTTCTCTGCCTTCTTCATCCTTTAGTTTCAAGATTGTATTTGAGTTATTCCTTCCTCTCGCATAATTACGAAAAAAAATTGTATTTTCATCTCCTGCCTTTAGCCAAATAGCTCTACTTCTCAACCTCCATTCCTCCTCTCCTAATAGAAGTATTTTACTTCGCTGACCTTCCAGCAACAAAATTCTATCCTTATTCTCCTAAGTTTCATAACCATCTGATTCAAGACTTTCCAAGTCTTGGAGTTCTAGACCAATTTTATTTTGATCTTCATCCTGTTTTTGTTTCCTAGCCTTCGACCACTCCTCTATTGCTTTTTAAGCCTCCTGAGGTTTTCCATGAATAGGAAGCCCTTTTGTTTAGTGTCATTTATTCTTGGAGATCTCCAAGCTTCTCTGAAAAGCTTATTAAAATATTCCTCCTGTAGCCATGAGGAGTTGAATATAAAAGGGGTTGTCAGCTTTTCAGGAGGATTGGACAGCTCAAGAAGAATTGGAAGGTGATCCGAGTTTCCTCCCTCTCCTACCCATTGACGGAAGGTAGGGATCCTTGATGCTATCTCTTCACATAGGAGGAAACAATCCAATATTTTTGAAATTATGGAGTCCCCGGTTCTTCAATTCCTCCATGTGGGCCTTAGTTTCAATAGGTTAATATCCATCAAATTGTGAGTGTTAAGCAAATTTAGGAAAAAATATGATAACGAGTCTTCTCTGGCTGATGGACCCAAAGTTTCAACGGTTCCAATAGAGAAATTGAGGTCTCCACCTACCACCAGGTTTGGATTCCTCATCACCGATTTGGAAAGTAGATAATTCCAGAATGTAGCTCTCCCTTGACAAGGACCATAGATATTGACTATCAATAGGGGAACACCTAGCTCTGAGGATAGGACTTCCATTCCCATTGCATGCTCCATCCGCAAACATTCCTCAATTTTAATTTTCCTTCCCTGATGCCCATGGCTATGCCTCCCAAGTCTCCTATGGAATCCATTGCCTGAAAATTCCATCCTAGGAGAAGGGATGATAAAACATTCAAGACTTCCTCCCCCCTGCCTAGATTTTCTTGCAATAGTAGGACATCTGGATTGTACTGATGGACGATTTCTTTGAGAGCCAATTTTTTAGGTTTACTGGCTAAACCCCTATAATTCCAGGAGAGAAAGATCATTTTTCAACCTCCACACAGGGCTTTGCTACTCTAAGAACCCCAGAAATTGACATTTGTTTCCCATTAGCCATATCTATCTTAGCTCTCACCTGAGCTTTTGACAGATCAGATTTCCTACATCTTGCCCAATGTCTAAAAATTTATTTTTCCTCTACCGCTTGTTCATTGGAAAGAGCTTTTAATCTACTCTGAGGCGACTCTTGCCACTTCATCTCAATCCTGCATTCTAAATTAATCACTCCTTGGTTGGCTAGTAAATCCGCTAGTTTATTGGCTTTCCGATGAACATGATTGAAGCTAACTGTTTGAAGACTCAGCAGATGATTTTGAATTCTTTGGTACACTTGAATTAGTCTTCAGTGTTTTGAGACCCTTTCTGGCGTTGTTCCACAACTGATTCTCTTAACCGCATTTATAGAATCTCTGAGTCTTCTTCAATAATGACATTTGAGCTGTGATTTAGTTTAAGAAGTTCTAGAAAATGTTCTAATGCCATTAGTTCAGCCATGTTGTTGGTGACTATGCCTAAATGGCAGTGGAATGTAAAGATTATAATACCTTCTTCATCTCTTAACACCCCTCCGTAACCTGGTGTTCCAAGGTTGCTTTTTGAAGCACCATCAATGTTGCATTTCAGATGACCTTTCGATGGAGGATGCCAGAACTCCTTTTCCATTTCCAAATCTCTTTCCTTTATACTAAGTCCATGGTGAATGATCTCTTGCATTCCCATATGCTTGAGAGTTATCAATTCATTCGTTGTGGGAGGATTCCTGGGATAACTGCACATAGTGGTGGAAACTATCTCCTTAATCTGTTTCAAGATCAACTCCAACAGGCGAAGAGGAGTAGTTTTTTCTTCCTTGAAAATTATTTTATTCCATTCTTTACAAACATTCCAGATAATGAAGCTTGGTGTAAAGGTCCAGGCCAGATTAAGGATCTCATACTCTGGAAAGTTTTTTCTCCGCTTGTTCAGGGTATTAATGATGCTAACCTTATATCTATCTGTCTATTGAAACATGGTGTCAAAAGAATCCCACATCCAAGTGCTATAGGTGGAACTATTAAGAATATGCTCCATTGTCTCCTCTTGAGCTTCACATAACTGGCATCTAGAAGGCCCAATATTCCCCTTTTCCAAATATTGTCCCAAGTTAATATTTTCTTGTGATGAACTAAGCACATGAAAAGCTTGATTTTCATCCACCCTTGGTGGCTCCAAAGTTGTTGCCAGGATTTCGCAAAAACACAGGGATCTAGGTTCAAGATAATTCTTTTTGCTTCCTTGATATTAAAGGTACCTTCTTTATTGAGGCCCCATCTAAGTTTATCCTACCCATTTGTTACCAAGATCTTCCTCTATTTTAACATGCTCATGAGTTCCTCTGCTTTTGTTTTTATGGGGTTGTCCTCTCTACAATCTATTTTCCTTGAGATTCTCCACTTTCCGGAGTCACGAGGAAGATTCTAGAAATCTTTAAATTTTATTAATCCTTGGGAATCTGTTTCTTGGTTGAGGCTTATAATTCTTGTTGCCATTTGTCTTCCCAGAAGAGAGCTAGATCTCCAGCTCTGATTTCCCAAAAACTATTGTTTTGTACTAGGCTTCTGTTCTCCCATTCTTTATTCCAGATGTAAGAGCCTTTTATGTTTCTAGACATTCTTAAAGATCACTTGTTTGTCAGGAGCTTGCATATTTTTCTTTCCAGATTTTAGCCCATTGAGCCCCTAGTTCTTTAACCCACCTCCACCAGAGTTTGGCTCCTAAAACATTGCTCAAAATTGCTTGATGATCTAAGCCTAGACCTCTGTGACTTTTGGGTTTACATATTTTATCCCAAGAAACAAGTATTTATTCCTTGTTTCCTCCTTGCCCCAAAGGAAGTCTCTATGGATATTCCTAAATTGCTTTAAGACCCCTTTGGGAGTTGGAAGGGATGATAAAAAGAAAACAAGGATAGATTGTAGAATGGCCTTTGTTAGAATCAACCTTCCAGCTAGGTTCAATGATCTGAAAGTCCATTTTTTGACTTTGTCTTGCATCTTGTTGAGCACCGGTTCCCAAATACTTTTATGCAATGGTTTAGTTGTAAGGGGAATTCCCAAATACTTTGAAGGTAGGGAATCCCTTTAAAAGCCTAGAATTCTTGAGATATTCATCTAAATTGCAATGTTAGTATTTAAGAAAAAAAAATTGATTTGGAGAGATTAACTTCCATACCTGTAGCCAAAGCAAAGTCTGTTAGGATTTGTTTGTACGTTGAAGCTTCTTTGACTGTGGGGATACCTTGCAGCATGGTTTCATCCACAAATTGTTGGTGAGTCATTGCTTGACCATTCTACATTAATTGGAGGCTCTTGATCTTTCCTAAGACTTTGGCTTGATTAATGGATCTACCCAGACCTTCCATCATGAGGATAAAGAGAAAGGGAGAGAGTGGGTCTCCCTGCCTGAGGCCTCTGGAAGGAGTGAATATCTCTGAGGGCGAGCCATTCACCAGAATTGAAAAGCTGGAAGAAGTAACCAGAGCCATAACCCATCTGGCCCAGTTGTGATCAAACCCAAAAGCAATAAGGACCTTCTTCATGTAAATCCAGTTCACCTCGTCATACGCTTTTGCAATATCTAATTGCATGATCATACCAGCTTGCATTTTGCTGGTAAGCATATGAACTACCTCGTGTGCTTGAATAATGTTGTTTAGGATTTGTCTTCCTTCCACATAACTAGATTGTTCCCCTGAAATTAAAGAAGGAAGAAGAGGTTTGAGTTTGCTAGCCAAAATCTTGGAAATAATTTTGTAAACAACATTGCATAAAGCAATGGGTCTGAAAGTATTAGAAGTTAGGACTAAATCCTGTTTGGGGATCAGGGAGATGAAGGAGGTGTTGAGGGCTTTTAGAATGGTCCTGCTTCTTCTGGAGTCCTCTACAACATTCAGAATATCCTGTTTGACAACATTCCAGCAAGCCTTGAAAAAGTCGACATTAAAACCATTTGGACCTAGAGCTTTGCCATTATGCATATCTCTTATAACTTCACTCACTTCTTCTTTGGTTACTAGTTTATTCAGGTTAAAATTATCCTCTCTAGACACCATTTTAGGGATATTTTTTGTAATTTCCTTAATGCATTGATCTATGTCTAAATTATTTTCCTTTTTGATGCCTTTGAAATGCTGAACCAGCACAGCTTCGATATTCTTATGAGATGTCTGAAATTCCCCATTCTCATTCAATATCGAAGAGATTCTATTGTGCACTCTATTGGCCATGGTGGATCTATGGAAAATTTTGGTGTTTCGTTCACCTTCTTGAGCCATTGAACTCTAGACTTTTGTCTCCAAAATATTTCCTCTTGTTTGCATAAAATCTCCCATTCTTGATTGTGTTTATCAACTTGTTCACTTTTGACTTTATCAAAACCATCTATGATCAATGCTTGGTTTAGTTCCTGTAGTTTAATTTCCGCTGATTCTTTGTCTACGAAAATATTACCAAAATACTTCTTGTTCCATTCTTTAAGTTTGAGTCTTATGTGCTTTAGTCTTTTATGAAGGAGGAACATTTTGGTTCCCTGAATCTGTAGATCTTTGGACCACCATTTTTCAATGTTGCTGTTGAAATCTGGGTGGGAGGGCCAGATGTTGTCAAATCTGAAGGGTCTATTCCTGGGAGAATCGATCCCCTTGATCTCTAATTGAATCGGCCAGTGATCAAAGCCTCCAAATGGGAGTACACTCGTAGTTATTTCTTTATTAACGAGCATCAGCTCCTCTGAGATCAAAAATATGTCTAACTTGGAGGTGACCTGGGCATCACCTCCTCTTTTGTTATTCCAAGTTAAAAGGTCATTGTGCATTTCAGAGTCAACCAATTTCATATCTTCTGTGAAGGATTGGAACACTACTGAGTCTTTACTTAGCATTCTAGTACCTCCTTTTTTTTCTAAAAGAGATTTAATCATATTGAAATCTCCTCCCATGACCCAAGGGATTTCTTCATGTCTACTTCTGAGATCTACCAAGGATTCAAGAAATTTGAGTTTCTCATATATTCGTTGAGGAACATAAACATTCGTAATTAGGAAGGTGTCCGACACCCCCACTGGTTGAATGATAACTGATAAATAATTTCTTGATGCCTCTGCATCTATTATGCTGACTTTTTGGGGGTTCCATAGAGTGAGAATGCCCCCAGCTGTGTTCTCTGCTTTAACTTCTAGAAACACAAATCTATTAAGCCATTTGCCATAGATTTGTTTTAATTTCTGAATGGAGCATTTTGTTTCTTGAATGAAGATTATGTTTGGCGTTGCTAGCTTCATTCTGTTACTTAGCATTCTTTGTTTTCTTTTACTTCCTAGACCTCTGATATTCCAAAATATGAACTTCATATTAAAGATTTGTAAAGGAGTAACCGGTTAGATCTTTCATCTTACCAGAATCTATCATTAGCTTTCCACACTCCATCAAGAGCTCATTTTGCTTTTTCCTGCCCCTCTTCTTTCCTAGATTTCTAGTAGCTAATCCTGGAGTTGATTTCATCGTTTTCACCCCTCTATGCTCCTGTTTGTGAATAATTTTACCTTTATCCAGCCCTCTTTCTTGAGTTTTCCATAAAAACAACTACTCTATTCTGTTGCATTCTTCTTGAGGAAGTGAACCTAATGCTCCTTTGGTTCCTTGTATCAGGAATCCTTCCAGGTCCAGGTTTTCCTTGTTGAGAATTTCTTGTAGTTCATGATCTTCCGAATGTGTTTCACTTTGGGTCATTTCCTGGTCCATCTCCATTTTTGTTGCACTTATCATCACCTCCTTTCGAGAACCAATCTCTTGAGATTGTTTTTTGTCCTCTTCTTTTTCTTTTTCATTAGTACCTTCCTCCTGATATTGGTTTTCTCTTGTGATTTCTTCATTCTCTTCTAGCACTTTAAACTTGTTCTGACTGACCTTCTAGCCCTTGTTATATTGTTGCTTTAGCCCCTTTTTTCCTCCTTTTCCTCTACTTGCCACTTTCTGAAAGCTTTCTGTGTCCTTCATTGTATTAAGTTTATCTTTGTTGTCTACTTTACTGAGAGGGAAATCTCTGAACAGATGTCCATGTTCATGGCACCTACGACATTTGAAAGGGATATGCTCGTAGTCCACTGTCTGCACCCACTCCTCATCAAAAACTTCCAAGATAACTTCATCTGGAAGTGCTCCTGATAGATCCATTTCCACACATATCCTTGCCAAGCACCTATATTTTCCTCTTCTTGTGGCTTCAGAAGCTTTGACAAAATGTCCTAGTTTATTACCAATGGCAGCGAGTGATTCAATTTGCCAATAATCAAGAGATAGAGAATAGAGCCTTACCCACACTGGTACCAAAGAGAAAATCTCCCGCTCTGGGACAAAGTTTATCCTCCAAGGCCTCATATAGAGACCAACTACTACAAAAAGGTAGGGTCCTCCTTCGAATATTTTGTCTTTGTCTTCGATGTTTGAGAACACCACTATGAAGAATCCCTTTGACCCAAGATGTAGGTCAATTCTTCCTTTGGGTTTCGAGTGATACTTGATCCACGTCTGTAAAGCTTTTTCAATGGGCCATAGTCCCATGAATTTACAGATAATGGCGTAGGTCCCGATGTATTCCTTGTGCGCCTGCAGAGCAGGATCATTTAAAATTACTCTAGGAGAGATTTCTCCTTTTGGTTTGCAAGGTCCTTTTTGTTTTTTGTCTCTTGAACCCTGACTTTTGTCTTCTTCCTCTTTGTCCTTTTTGCAGCTGTTTTCTTTGGTTTTGGTCCCATCTGCTTCCTTTTCGTTATCCCTCTTCCTTTCATTCGTAAAACCTTTGTTGTTCCCCATTGGTGATTTACTTCTGTTGGCAACACGTCTTTGTAGGAGGGAGCCGAGCTCCCTCTTCTGCCGTCCTCCATTGAAGATGAACTCTGCTGATTTCTGTAACCCTATTCGCTTTGACTCTCCCGCATTTCTTCAGCCCCCGAAAGTCGCGATCTAGTAGCTTGTTCACACTACGTTCTTCAATGAATATATACTCATCAATTGAACAAATAACAATAATTACTTAGTAGCATGAACTCAATAAGATAGTCAAACTATTTTTTCTTTTAAAGGGGTGCAAAATCCTATAACCTTATAAGAAGCCTGACTTCAGTTTAATTCACGGAGCGGTATATACATCAGACATTTTTACAACATAATCATGTCATGAGACTCGAACCCAGGTGGAGAGATTATCATTAAACCCTCCCAACCACCATAAATAGTTTAATATATTTAATGAATATATACTAACTAATTTAACAAATAACAAATATATACTAACCAATTGAGGAAATAACAATAATCACTCACTAAAATGCATATATCAAATTATTATCATCTTCATAATTGTTAAGTAGTTACTAACCAATTTAACCAATAATATTAAGTACTCAGTAATGTATATTCACTAAGGCATTCAAAAAAATTATCATTTTTATAATCTTTTCCAAATTTATTAAAAAATAAATTCATTTTTATTTTTAAAATAAAAATAAATTAATTTGGTAGTAGGGTAATATTAAAAAATCTATTACAGTCCATAATTCGTTTTATATATGATTGATCGTTATCTTAGAACTTTATTGATTCTAATTTAGTGAAAATCATCTGAATTTGATGACAACTATGTAAAAATTATGACTTATTATATCATAGAGAGCACACAAATTTGTTACAGCCATTCTGAAACAAAATTATAACTTATCAGATCATACAAAGTACACACATCTGCTGCAACTAGTCCACAGGCCAAAAAGACAGAGAACTAGGGCTAACAATATGTGGACGATCTCAACTTACCAAATTCACTGTGCAACGCAACAACTCAACCCAAGTTGCCTGATACCCAACTCATCTCGGCTGACAGACCACCGCCGGATTCTCCCCACCAAACAGACACACGTGAATGATACGTCACGGATTCCCTCCTTTCTCAAAGTGGCAAGCACGTTATTATTTTCGTTGCAGTTAGCGGGGTGTAAGATTTCTCTCAACTAAACGACAACTAAATCTCTATCCTGTATCAACTACCTCCAATTAGGCACTCGGTCTCCACAATAATGTTGCGTATGATTTTTTTATTTCCGCCAAAACTATAGCTTATTTTGAAGTAGTGTCTGTCTTCATTGGGCTAGTATCATATTACAGGTTGGCGACCTACTTTCCTTTTTTAACAGCACAGCGATCCACAGACAACCTCAAGATAGACCACTGGATTAGTATATACTAAATTTGGAAGGTATGCGTAATCCACTTTGATCTTTCTGTAGATATTTTAATGAGAGCTCTATAATAATTTGAAGCCCTGTTATAATAAGTGGTGCGATCTGTATCTGTCAGGTAGAGTTTGTGTCAAAATTAATAGGCAACTTTTGCAGTAATTACGCATTACCTACTCTCCGACAAAACTATGTATTTGTTCACAAAATTTAAACTGATAATCACATGAATAGTGCTGTGATTCATTCTATATATAGAGAGTTGTATTGGCATTACTCCAATGCCTTGCACTGCACTGGAGCAACTTCGGTCCCTCCCACTTCTCAGTAGCTAATTTGCATTCATTCCCAGATCCAACATCTATATCTGTGTGGTGACTTGTCTATTTATGATCATAATGAAGAGCACTAGAGCGTTGCATTTGTGTTTTCTGTGGCTTCTAGTGTCCACTATGTTGTTGCAAACTAGTAATGGGCATCGCTGCAAGAAGCACTCACTCCCAAAGCCATGTAGGAATCTGGTGTTGTATTTCCACGATGTAATCTATGATGGTACCAACGCCAAGAACGCAACATCTACGCTTGTGGGTGCTCCACAGGGGGCTAACCTCACACTTCTCGCTGGAAAAGACAACCACTTTGGAGATCTGGCGGTGTTCGACGATCCCATCACTTTGGACAACAATTTCCACTCCCCTCCGGTGGGCAGAGCTCAGGGATTCTACTTTTATGACATGAAGAACACCTTCAGCTCCTGGCTTGGATTCACGTTTGTGCTTAACTCTACAGATTACAAGGGCACTATCACATTCTCTGGAGCTGATCCAATCCTCAAAAAATACAGAGATATATCAGTGGTGGGAGGCACCGGAGATTTCTTAATGGCCAGAGGAATGGCTACCATTTCTACTGATGCTTACGAGGGTGACGTTTACTTCCGTCTCTGCGTGAATATAACACTCTATGAGTGCTACTGATTTTATTTTTCTTCATTTCTATATATCGATTTTTAAAAAATTGGTGGTTTGTTCTCCCGCAAATCTCCATTGGAATCACTGGTCTCAGCGAGGAGTAAAATAATCTGTAATAATAATTTTGTTTAGCTTCCTAATAATGTATCTCGATATCGATGAAGCACAGATTATATATCCAATAAATTATGTTTTGTTGTAGATTTATTCAAACTTCTGTCGCAGATGAGTCGTTTCAGAAACGTTTATAGCTAAACATGTATTTAATATCCCACTGCAACAGAGATACTGCTGTTGGTAATGTATAAGCCAAATATCAGGGAAATGCGAGTTACTGGATCTGCAATTCATTTGCATGGTGCAGGGAAAAAACTTGAGAAACTGATTTAACAAAAATAAATAAATACATGCAAAATAATTAGGAGATTTGCCAATTACGACACAATTTCATGTTCTCCTTGACAAAAGCTTTAACTTGTCAATAGACTACCATCATGTTTTGGATCCATGAGGAAGGAGATCTCAAAGTTTTATTGAAAAAATTTAACGGTGCAAGGTTGGATTTCTTTATATTTTTATAAAAAATAATTTGGTTAACTCACACTTTATACTTTAGACTTGGATTGTACTCAATTCAGCTCATATCTTCATGTATCACTAGATTTCTATATCTTTATGTAGGATTAATTACAATTTCCAAGGCTCTCCCTAATTATGACGGTATGACTCATTATGTTTGCAAGGCTTACAATAGAAATCAACTCAATCATCATTCAAACATGCTTGCTGGTCTAAGTCTCAGCTAGTCTTACAATGTCTCAAAAGTTTTACAATTTTGCATTTTTTCTATTCTTCTAAATTCTATATCTTCAAAATTGCTTTATTGTAATGAGTTCTTGTTGTAGGATTCATATTTATTTAAGTGTTGTTGCTGCAATGTTTCTTTGACTTGTTTTGAATTTGTGTTAAAAAACAATCTAATCATGTCTTTTACAACTTCCTCTTCAAAGATTCGTTCAACTGTTGCCACAAATCCTCAAATTGTTTTATTTACTATGCTTCATATTCCTTACTTTTTTCTACAGTCTTTCTTGACAACAAAATCTTATCTATTCTCAACTGGATTGTTAAAAAATGGTTTTAGTGCATTTCTTATCTCTTCTCCATTGGATTATTAAAAAATGGTTTTAGTGCATTTTTCCTCATTTTCAGAAATTTCCATGTCATTCTCTTCACTTTCATCATGAGGTAATGTTGTTTTTTTCCCCTAGTCTACCCACTCAAGATCATCATTAGGCTTACATGTAAAATCATAATAACGTTCATTTTTCTAGTTCACCTCTTCATTTAATTCTTTTATTCTAGCTAGTGCTTTAAGACTCTCATCAATTTGTTCAATTGACTTTTGAATATATTCTTCAATGAGCTTCAAATTTGCATCAAACTTATTAGCAAATTTGTTTTCAACATTTGCTCACATGTTATTTTGAACACCTACATATTCAAAAACAATGTTAAAAACATATTTGTTGTGCTCTTTAGTGAGACATTCCTGCATTTCCTCTTCCTTCTCTGCCTTTTGTTCCACTCGATGGAGGTTGTCTTCCACTATTATGCAGCTAGTCGATATTCTTATCAAAAAATCGTCAATCACTGTATCCTCTTCTTGATCGTTAGTCACCTTCTAGATCATATACTACTCCATGAGTAGTTCCAACTACTTCATAACTTGTTGCTACAATGGTAGCTTCAAGCTTTAATTCTATAGTGCTTGCCATATTGCCACCAACACATGTCATCAACATAATGTTCATCCACCCTATAATATGATATTCGAACATGCATGTTTTCATTAACAATTTCACCAAATCCATCCGTTGCGGCTGGATTCATCGATTCACATCTCACTTTGTAGTCATCCTCCACATGTGTTTGGTCACAATGGAATTCAGTATCATCTACACCATCCACATTACAGAGGAGTTATTGAGCATTTATATTATCTTTCTTTGTTTCACACATAGAGCCTTTTAACTTCTCTCTACAATCTTCACTACATCTTTTTCATCAATATGCATGCCTACATAATGAGTTTCAATTTTATAGTGAATATGACCATCACCCACCTTTAAGTGGGGTTCTCCAAGCTCTATTGTTCTCCTAGAGTCTTGCTCATCTACTATTAGATATGCAGCTTACTAAACATTCTGTGACACATTTCTTTGCTGCATGTCGCTCCCCCTTGCACCAAATTCTTCTTCAAGGATCTTCCATGTTTTTCTGGAAGATGTAGCTTTTGCTATAATGAACAAAAATTTTTCATCCAATGTTTTTTTTATAAAATTCAATACTACAACATCACATAATTCATCATATGGGTTATTATACTAGTACACAATTAACCATTTACCTCGAAGAAAAGTTAGCATTTTGACAATTCAATAATCAAAATATCTACCAATAAACATAAGGGGTGGTAGCAGATCTAGGCTACACCAAGCACCCTCAATCTCTTCTCTGTCTTCTCGTAAAAATTTTAGTTCCTCCTCTGTCTTCTTCTAAACTTTTTAGTTCCTTGACTATGTCCTGAACCATTCTAAACATGGCAACAATCTTTGGCTCTTTTTTTGGATTCATTTTCTTAATCTTCTTCAGTCGGGCTTTGCTACCCATGACTATTCTCTTTCCTCTGTTTTATAGCTTCTTTGTTGTTTGCATGAGGCTATCTTCCATATTGTCTATGAAAAAAATATAATTTTTAATATGCGCCCTCGTAAAACACAACCTTCACTAGATTCACATACACAATTTAAAATGTTTTAAAAATAGTTTACAACCCTTTAAAAACAATTTAAAATGTTTTTGAAAAAAAATAAAATTCTTTAAAAACAGTTTAAAATTGTTCAAAATAATTTAAATTGCTTTAAGAACAATTTTAAAATGCTTTAAAAACAATTTAAAATACTTAAAAAATAATTTAAAATTATTTAAATTTCTTTAAAAACAATTTTTAAAATTTCTTTAAAAACAATTTTTAAACGTTTTAAAACAATTTAAAATGTTATCATACTTCACAAAATATCCAAAAAAAACTTTAGACAAATAAACTTTTGCAAAACCCAAAATTCACACTTCTTCTTTTTCTTCTACTTTTTAATTTTTTATTTTTCAATAACAATAAAATAATACCATGCAACCTTTTTAATTCTTTTAAATTACAAAAATAATTTTAAAAATAAAACCTTTTTTGAACTCTTTATAAAACCCTTTTGAACAACACCTTTTGTAATAAACTCTCTTTCGAGAGGACTCTTTAAAACACTTAGTGGAATGAAAAAACGATTTTGACTTTTTAATCGCTCGTAAATACAAAAAAAAATTGTGCTTGCCCGCGGTCGATTCAACTTTATTAACGCGCTCGACGTGCTTGGACTCTTGCGTTAAGAACGTGGCTTTCGTGGAGGATGCCCCGTCTTAGTTGTTTAACGTGGTTATCTGCTGACCCTTTTCATTATAAGGCCCTCAGTGCCATGTGCAGGGTGTGTTACACTTTCTCTCCCTCTTCTTTTTCTTTTTTTTCACTGCATTGTTGTTGATTTCGTTTTTTGGCTCTTTGTAATTTCGATTTCTTAGAAAGATAAAAGAGGAAAGAAAAAATTTCAGATAAACAATAATACAAGTTATGGCTTTTCTATTCACTCAAAATTTGATTTTAAATGATTACAATGAATTTATCATGAGTCTTTATGCTTTTTAGCTAGGGACTCACTCAAAATAACTTTAACATTGAAATACTTACTAAATTTGGATTTCTCCAAATATATACTGAACTCAACCTTATTTACAATTAACTTAGTTAACTCACACTCCCTTATTTACAATTAACTTAGTTAACTCACACTCTAAATCCAGACTTTAGTTAACTCAAATCTCTTCATGCATCCCTCCACTTCAGAGTAATTACGATTTCCTACAAATATCAAGAAAATGTGACTTACTACATCTACAATTCAATTGCATAATGCATGAAAAAAATTAAGTGATTTAACAAAATAAATAAATGTGTGCAAAATAATTAGGGGATTTTCCAACTATGACACAATTTCATGTTCTCCCTAGCAAAAGGGTTAAGTTGATGGGAATTTGTGAATAAAGTACCATTATAAAGTAGATGTCATGTTTTGGAAATAGAGTCTCCATAAGGGAGGAAAGTGCAAAGTTTTATTGAAAAAAATTTAAGAGTGCAACATAGTATTTCCTTATAGTTTTATAAAAAATAATTGTGTAATGTTGATTATGATAATTTTTTTGTAAGTTTGGTAGATCCTTCCATTTTCATTAATATAAATGCAAGTTACAACGACATATGAATAATTAGTTGGCCTCAACTTGCCCTGAGGGAAACCCAGTCTGTTGGCCATCTAACTAACTAAAACCATAGCTCACCAATCCTCCATCTCAATGTCTATTGAACCAGATTACCGGTTCAAATCAGCTTCCCATTCCTCAATTAACTATCACATTTCCTCACTTGTTCCTTCATGACATGATGTGGCCACATCGTTTATGTTGTTGGCAACTGGTTTGCGACCCCATGCTTTTTCCCAGACGAGTTGGGCTACTCCGCCTTCGTTTTCACCCTAATTTTCCTACAGCAGCCTCTAGCAGTCATTGTCTGAGCTATTACCTTAAACTTATAGTGTGCACTAGAGAGGAGGGTAGGGAAATTTGCTTACACAGGTGGTAGCCCTAGCCCAGAAGTTGTTCGCTTCCAAGAGACCCTACAGCCTCACACACCTGCTAAGGGAGAAGCACAAAACAATGATTTCCATAAAAAAAATTAGGGATTCCCTCCCTTCATGTTAGAGTCCAACCCTGACCCCTTTATTTATGTAATATGGTCGAGTCATAGTTATAGTTAGTTAAAGAGTCAATCAAGCCCATATTAATAACTGTAAGTGGTTGACCCGCATTTAAAGAAAGGGACCATGATTAGTTGCAAATGGGCCATGGTATTAGATAGATGATATTAAGAGAACCATGGTACTGACCTATGGTATTGCATGTATGAATTCTATATAAAGGATAGAGACTCCCCATTAAGGAGCATCGTGGCTTATTTTGTAATCGAGCCCTGCTCTATTGGAGGTTTCCCCCTCAAAGAGGCAAGTGAACATTGCTTTCATCTCTAAATAATAAAACACATGTTGTTATTTCTCATTTTGTTATGTGTTCAGGGTTGTATTTCTTTGTATATTTGGTATTTTGGCATCTTCTCACGGGTCAAGAGCATAACAAGTGGTATCAGAGCGCTTTCCAAGGCTAGTGGTATCTCCATTTTTAGCAGAATTTATTTTTGCTAGAGACGTGTTTCAACATCTTTAAACCATGGGATATGTCGTTGAGCGCATAAACCTGTGGATTTGGGGAGGCATGCACACAGGAAATACAAGAGGTGGCCACGCTTGTTGGACTCCCTTGTAACTCATGTAGGTATCCCTTTGAGTAGTAGCACATTAGATAGAACCATGCATGGATTGTCTTCCACGTACCCTCTGGGTATATCGGAAGCCCCCTAGGCTCACCTAAAACCTCGTCGTAGATAAACTGTCGGTCGTCTTGCTGCTACAGTACATCGAGAACAACACTCGGGGAGATTACTCATGCATACGATAGGGTAGTCGGGTTGTACAGCTAAGGGTATGGTTGATCCTCCTTAGTTAGTGCCATGAAAGACTGGGCCGAGTACTACTCTTGGACCCTTATGTATATTGCGATTTGTATCACCTGACACTCCTTGAGACCATAGTTCCCTCATCTCTCTGAAAATCGCCCATCATTTTCTTTACCAGATCAGATCTAGCATTTGGGGTTCTGTCACCACCGCAACAATCAGATCCACTAGTTCAGGGTCTACTGCCACAATACCATTTAGATCTAGCAGTTGGGGTTATGTCACTGCCGCAGTCCAACTCACATTGAGTAGTTGAGGGTTTCGCAAATAGATTTGACCATTTGTGCAGGGAGGCTTGTGGCTCCTATACCCTGGGGCGATTCTCGTAGGACATTGGGCAGGATTAACTTTTTTGGAAATTGGCTACTGTAGTGTTAATAAGCGGGAGTAAAACTCCTTTCGGAGTTACAAAAAAAAAAAAATATGAGGCCCTCCCGGGACACTTATAAGAGACTTAGCCCATAAGAATCAGGACGGTGAGCTGAGTGAGGTGGTACCATTCACTTAGCCTCAATTTTCGGGTGGTCCCAAATTTTTTTAGAGTGACAACAAGTGACCCAAATCTGTGTATAGTAGAAGCCAGTTCTCAAGCCATGGCTAATGAGAAGATAGAGACCATTGAAAAACGGTTGGAGGCTTTAACAGTGGAGATCTAGACATTAACAAACATAGTCACAAAGGTAAAGTCGGCATTACAATCAGAGGCATATGCTTTTAATGAATACCATGAAGGAGAATCTAACCATCATCTTCACTTCCATGGAAATCACCAACATTCCCACCCCTGACCACCCAAGCTAGACATGTAGAAATTTGATGGCTCTAATCCGGAAATATGGCTATCACAAATGGACCAATATTTCAGTCTGAATCACATCGTAGATGATGATACTAAGCTACGTGTGGGAGGCCTTTACTTGGACCAAGAAAGGTGGCAATGGTGGCAGTGGCATAAAAAATGCTATCCAAGGACAATTACTTGGCAAGTGTTCGCGAAATCCATTTGTGACCGCTTTGACCATGAATCTAATTTATTGGGTCGTCTTACTAAGCTCAAATAGACAGGCACAGTAAACAACTATATTATATCCTTTGAGACATTACCCTTCCACATAGCAAGTCTGGGATATGAATTCTACTTGAAATGTTTTATAAGTGGTCTCAAAGACACCATCCAAGTCCACGTCCTGATGCACCACCCAGCCACATGGATGGAAGCTTGCACAAAGGCTATCAAAGTGGAACGTGCTTTAGTGACCCAGTCACCTCGTCCAAATTTCATAGCCAAGGGACACCCCACCCAGGCTCAAGGCACTACCCAAACACTTAAGGTTCAAAAGTTGTCCCCCGCAGAAATGGATGAAAGAAGAAAGCAAGGATTGTGTTACTACTGTGATGACAAATACTCCTCGGGGCATAAATGAAAGAAACCCAAATTCTTTCAAATTGATGGTACTAATCACAGTTCATCTGAGAAAGCCCCACCCTTTGAGGGACCAGAGGAGGAAGATGAGGACAACTAGTAGGACAATGAACTCCAAGCTGAGCTCCAAGCTACACTAGAATAACTAGTTATCTCGCTCCATGCTTTGGGAGGCATTTCTTCTCCCCAGACTCTCAAAATCAAAGGTTTTATTAAACATCACCCTGTAGTAGTATTGATTGATAGTGGCAACATGCATAACTTTATCCATTAGAGAGTCGCAAAAGCTGTGCATTGTTTTGTCAAAGTAGTCTCTAATTTCCAGGTCCAGATTATTGATGGGGGGACAATGAAATGTGAAGGCTGCTATGAAAATATCAAACTTTAGATGGGAGATTACCACCTAAAGACCCACATGTTTTCCATCGACATGGGTGGTTGTAACATTGTCTTGGGTGTTGAATGGCTCCACACACTAGGCCCAATCACAATGGATTTCTAGGAGTTATATATGAGCTTTAAGTAGAAGGACCAAATGCATACCCTCCGCAGACTCCAGGCATGTACTCCTTCTATCATCAGCTCATGTCGAATGAAAAAGTTGTTAAAAAAGGGCCATCATGGAGTTATCACCCAATTTAATGCCATCCAAGCAATCAAGCCCACTACTCTTCATATTCATCCTGATATGTAAAAGGCCTTAAACAACTACCCGCTGGTCTTTGACAAACCTCATAAGCTTCCACCCTCTATAGGGGAACATGATCATAGCATCACTTTGGTCCCAGGGGCACAACCATCGAATGTGCGCCCATATAGATACCCTTTTTCCCAAAGAATGCAATTGAAAAATTCATCAAGGAACTCTTGAAGGCTGGTGTCATTCATCCTAGCATTAGTCCTTATTCATCACCTGTGGTCGTGGTGCTCAAGAAATATGGGGAATGGCACATGTCGGGCCTAGGAATTATCCTTAAAAGACATCCACTTTCACTCCATTCACACATTTTCTCACCTCTATTCCACCACCATGTCACCACATTAGCTTCACTTTCATCATTATATGGGTTACCTTTGTGTTTTCCAAAACATATTAATTCTTAGTATTTTTAAGAGAATTTATGGTTAAACTTTAGAAAATAATCTCCATATACTTATACCTAACAATTAGAACGAGTTTGTTGACATGTGTAGGTACAAAGGAAGCTTCCAAGACATGTTTATGTAACACGTTATGTTCAAATTCGAATTTGAGGAGATCATGGACCTCATGGAGAAGATCATGGACCTCATGGAGGAGATCATGGAGGATAGGGTTATGTGTCACCATTGGTTGAGAAATATGTGGGTCAAAGGAGGAAATGGTGGATTTACATTTATGAGTTTGTTATGATAGCTTTTGTATAAATAGGAGTGTTATCTCCTTCATTTGTAATCTTCATTTTGTAATCTTAATTTTTGGAATTTTAGAACCTGGTCCTTCATTTGTAATTTAGAATCTTAGTATTGTATAGTTTGGTAATGAGAAGTTAGATTTGGAGAATCATTGTAATGGTTGTAATTGCAATTTGCAATTGATGATGAATAAAACAGAGCTTCTTTGATCCTCTACATTTGACTTCTCTTTTGGTGTGCTTGTGAATCCTTGGAAGGATCCCCATTGCCTAGCAAGTACACTTTTATTTTAGTGAGCTTTTATTTTATGTTTGTTTGTGAATTTCATTAGATTAAATTATTAGGTTCATATGTTTGGAATATTAATGAGTGACCTTTCGTAACAAAGTATTAATGTTTCCTTCAACGAATCTGATTTGTTATTTAATGTTTGATTTCATTAGTTTAAGTTTCTGATTTATATGCTTGAGATATAAATGAATAATATCTTGTAAGAGAGCTTTAATATTTCATGCAATCAATCAGAATTAGGTTTTGTTGATTAAGATGATTAGAAATATTAATGAGCAGTCTCCTGTAAGAGAACTTTAATATTTCTTACACTTAACACAATGTCTTTTAATTTTTAGATTTTATTTTGTTAAATGACTAAATAGGTGTTGGAGATCCCAATGAAAGACCTCTTGTAAGGGAGCTTTGGCATTTCTTCACTTAGCTTAGTTTAGTTTGTCTCTAAGTCCATATATATTGGATGATCCTTGAAGTTTACTTACCCGGATTGATAGTAAATAAAACTCTAATTTGCATCCACATTTTAGACCAAACATTTTGGCATCGTTGTCGGCGAGGATGATTTAGAGATAGACTTAGGAAGTTCTTTTTATTGCAATTTCTTTTTTTGTTTTTTACGGACTAACTTGTGAAACTTGGTGACAGCAGGATCTTCATAAGGGAGTTCAAGTTTGAGCAATTTTTTTTTTCGTACTTCATTCTATTTAAATTCAGTTTTTAAACCCCCCATTTCTTACTAAATCATCTACGGGTGAGAAATTTGCAGATGTTGAACAGGTACTTATTAGAGAGCAAGGATAATATCAAAGACTGGTTTCAAAAGAACCTTGCCCCAAATCCAAGGATCAAACATGCTACTCACATCCTTGCAAACAATCAAGTAAAAAATTTTAAATTTAGATGTAAGCATTTCTAAATTTTTAGTCCGTAGATGGCTTTACTGGAAGCATTATTTTACCTAAGAAATAATAAAAAAACTTTCAAGTTAACATAGAATAGATTAACAAAATAAAACCAGATTTGGTAGAGTTTTCTTTTAGTCTTGTTTTCTTTATAAAAAATAGAAATAATAAAAACAATCATCATCATTTCTCATAAATAAACTTACTTCCACTCTAACCTGCAAAAATAAAATAAAATAAATTAAATCAATATGTTAGTATGCTCTCTTCCTGTGATTAGAGTGATCACGAAGATCAGAAAATATATTGATTTATTTTCAAAATTAAATAAAAATTTTCTTGCTGGAAATGTGCTGGAATCATTTCTTCAAGCCAAATCTGCATATAAACAAATCAAAATCAATGTTTAAGGAAGAAATCTACACTTTATCCTCCATCTCACACTTTCAAGAATAAAATTGAAAACAATTATAAAGAAATTGCAGCAAATAAACATTGTTCGTAAAAAAAATCTTAAATTTTTTTGTATAAATTCTCCTTTAGACTTTGTCTTGAAAAAAAAAAAACTTTTGAATTTTAGGCTCACTAGCCCATGTCTTCCAATGAAAAAAAAACAATTTTTCAACAAATTGCCTCTGAAGTAGCATCCTTCAATATAGTTGTACTAGAATTTACTACTCGCACCTCAGCTCCAAGAAGATGCATTTGGAAGGAATGCCTTTCCATATCCTATGCACCCATGTAAACAACACACTACAAACCAAACCGTGTAGAGATAGAAGATGTTGCAATTTTATGATGCCCAACACTTGTCTCAGCTATTATTCTTTTCTTTCCAATGTGTTTAGCGATAAAGAGCTTGTGCAACAACATTGTTAATATTATGGGCACCAGTATGGTAGAGATCTTCTCATATAAACATGTTGAACGTTTTATTGAAGGTAGGGTACGTGTATGGCCATAATTTTCATTATGGCTATTGCTATGGCTCTTGCCCTTCACACGAAATATCTATAGGCAAGGGATATAATCTGGTTGGCTTCCACCAAAAACCATACCCATCACGATAAGGTGTGGCCCTCTTTTACATAACGCCATTCCAGATTTTCCGCACTCAAATTCAGTACAAATTTGTCACTAAAAGGCAACAGGTTGACTACTTCCCATGTGTCATTAATAGATAGCATGTCGACCCCTTCTCCATTGATACATTTTGGCAAACCATTCACCCCATTCAATGAACCATTTATTCATCTGAATGCATGGGATATGATCTATTTTGCTAAGATTTGATTGTTTGGTTTTGGCTGTATAATTCTTGTTGACTACATTCAAACCACCCGAACGTTAGGGATCATGCTCAGATTCAAAAAACCCAAACCTATGTTATTCATTTGGTTATGATGATGCAAAAATGATAGACCCTAGCGGAAATCACTCCAAAAATAAGGTGTAAAATCCCAACATCAACAGTAAAAAAAAGTTTAATCTGTTTCAAGCGTTGTTCCACTATTACATTCCATCCCTTAGTTCATTCATCTCAACAGAATTCCTTACCTTCGCCTTTCATGGTGAACTTCCTACTTCAGAATATCTTTTGAAGAGTTTGTAACGGAGCTGAAAACATTAGTAGGGCTAAACATGTTGGTTCAAGCAGTTGGAATTGGTAAAGGAAACCATGATCTCACAACAACTTTTATGGACCCCATGAAGACTAATTAGGTGGTGTCTACTCGTGAAATTCTTATGGGTTTCTACTCGTGAAATTCTTGACTGGAGATTACTGGCTTAGCAAGGCACAGGAAAATGACTTGTTCTGGGAAGCAGTGTGACCTCGACTTCTAGCTAGAGGATGGCATTCTCAGCAACTTGAGGATCAGGCAACATCGAGATCTAGGCACTTTCTAGTTTTCCTCATCCCTGGTGTGTAAAATTTTTCTAGAATTTTAGTGAAAGGGGTTCATTACTTTGATTTTGTGAGTGAGGTTTTGAATAGGATAGTGTCAGAGCCAAGGTTGCTTGATCCTCCATAGCTAGAAATGGGTGACATGACTGGAAGTAAAGTGAAGCTAGAAGGCCACTGGACTGGTGAGATTCTAGAGGAGCAAAATGATCGCTTGCAAGACCCCCCTTGCTATCTTCGACCAAGATATTGCCCAAGAAATATTGATTCATATGCATTCACTGTAGTTGATACCAGTTTGGTATCACCAGGAGAGGAGCCTGCTCATTTTTGGGAGAGTAGAAAATTGCCTACAGAAGACCTGTCATCATGTCTTCAATGTGTTTCTGTAGAAACGGAAGGTTTGAACTCAGAGTTGCTGCTAAGTAAGGTGGCTAAAACTTGTGAACCTTTGGTTGTTGAAGGTCCACTTAATGCCTATCCAGCTAAGACTGACGCAGTTGCAATCAGAAATAAGAGCTTTGATGGAGTTGATAGGATATGCACAGTATCACCATTGCATATAAGTGATCCTCCATTGTCATAATCCGAGGAAAGTAATTATCTCAGCAGTAAATAATGAGAAAGATCTTTCTACCCTCATAAGCAGAAATTGGCTCTCTTTCAATAGGACTAGCAATAATGCAATATATTCCAGGTTATGTAAATTCAAACCAGAGGTTGTACATGCTTTAGCTTCCTATCAAGATAACTTGGAAAGTTTGATCCTCAATTATTTTCTAGTTTCAAGCACTACATTCTAGGAAGCTCCAAAATCAAAAGAAAATTTCAACTCGGAACATGATCCTGCATGTCGTCAAGAGACACCAACTTATTTTGGAAAGATACAATCCTTAAGTCCAGGTCCATGTGTGGATACTGGGAAATCAAAACAAAAGTGTCAGTTTGAGTAAGATTCAAGGCATTGCCAAGAATAGCAAAAAGATTCAAAACCACCACAATCATTGGGAAATGACCCTCTTTTGGAAGCTGCAAATTCTAAATTTTTTGTAGTTTTCCATACTTCAAATTTTGCATCTTTGAAATTGAAATATTTTCTTTTTGCAGGATCTATTTGTTTATGGCCCCATACAATCGTGAAGCACAAATATGTTGAAGATTTCAGATATGAAAAGAAGAGAAAATTTGTGTTCAAGCTTGGCAATGTCATTGCGAAACTCTTTGCATTGACAAAACTAAGCGTCTGTACCATATCCAAGGCAACATGCACCAGAAGGTCTGGAATGTTGCTAGTGACATTGTCGTGGCAGGCCTCAGAAACTATCAAGATGATAAAGCCAATGAAGCCAGGATTCTCAAGGCCTATGGCGAGCTCCAAAAGAATGTCTGTCTAAATAAAGGTATTGCAGGTGGTCTTGACGAAGATGAAGACAACATTGCAGATGAAGATGAAGACATTGAACAAAATCTAATTTCGTTTGTCTTCATTATCAGTGTTATGTAGCATAATAGGTTTCTTTGGATTTTATAGAAAATTGGAGTATAGCTACACTCACCTGGGTTATTCTATTTGAATACAGGAGTGAAGCCAGCTTTGACAGTGACCAAATCCACAGTCCTATAAGGGACTAGTCGAAGGAAGATTTTTGTGGCATTTATTCTCCTCCAGGAGGACTCCGCAAGTTTTGGGTGCTGGGGGATTTGGTTTTGAAACCCCTGCACATTACAAGCACACTCAGAAAATTCATCTGGTATCTACACCCGGCACATTCAGAAAATTGATCAAAAGGACAAATGAATGAAAAAATGGAGTGAGCTATTGAAGTTTGGCTGCCCCACGGGAGTGAGTTATTGAAGTTTGGAGCCAACGTTATTACGATCTGAAAAAGTGATTGAGGTTTTATTTATTATATTGTTAATATTAATTTAATTTAGGTTGAACATTTTAGACTTTTATTTATATTTTTATTTTCAGTTGGTAAAATTCATTTATATGTGATAGAGTAAAATTAATGATTAATCTAGTTTAAAAAAAAAAAGAACAATTAGGCACATGAGTATCAAATAAAATTTCACATGTTTTATCATGAAATTTCAAAGCTTGTTTTACTTGTCACTTTCAAGGTACCATGAGAATTGGAAATTTCAAGGAAATTTTGCACCTCCATAAATTTAATCCATTAAAATGGAATCAAGTTAATTTTATTTCTAAGATTGATAAATAAAGTTATGCAATGGCATTTTTGAGATTTCATTAATTAAAAATGTGCCATGCACCTTTCAAAAATGAAGCGAATCACACAAAGGAGGATTCAATTATCAAACATTTGGAGGATTATGCTTAGAGTTGGCATTAAAATCTATGCTTTCATCAAGTTTGTGTGCGTTTATGAGACAAACTAATCTGTAGCATATGCTCTTCGTCATGCACAATTGAGGAGACATCTGACACAAAGAGGGAGATAAGTTAATTTTCATGGTTATTTTTATTAAAAAAAAAGGATTGTTATCAACATCAGAAATTGGACTAAAATTATGCTTTGGATTATACATAATCTGTTTCAGTTGGCATTAATTTTTGCGTAAGAATCAACATGGAATTGGCCATTCCTTGTTGAACACACTAACGTTTTTTTATGCCAAGATTTATTTGTAGATTTCGGATGATCAACTAATCATTAAGGAAACTAATTGTGCGCACAATTTCTCTTCAAAAGACTAATTCCACGAGAAATCCTAAAGAACAAGTCCATGAACATAAATGAAATTTTACGAGTTCTTGAACTTCCAGAATAGTTTAATGGTTTGAAATGTTGCATGATAGAAAAGCAAATTCAAAGACCCGGGGTTTGTTCCAAAATGTACAAGGATGGTGAAATACCTATCCACACTTGAATACAACGTCTACAAGTGGTTGGTAAACGCGGGTCAAACTCAACTATTTTAGAAGAAATTCCATAATTAATGAGCAGATTTGTTATAGAGATTTTGCATGCCAAAATTCACTTTTTCCAGCAAGAGTCATTATCCACTTCTCATTATCCACAAACACTTCACTACATTTTCATAAATCCTAACCCACCAATAAAAGCAATGAAGATCACTTCCAAGCTTTTGGTTCCACTTTACATATTCATTGTCAGTTTCCTTTTTCCTACACTTCCAAATAAAACCTTTCTTCCATACACCATTGAGTCCATAGTCCTTGAGTCTAAATATTTTTCTAAAAACACCTTGAAGCTTTCATGCCCTAAGGGCAAGCTATCATGCCAATAAACAAGGGAATACATCAATGTCCCTTGATCATCAGATCTTCTGAGTATTCGACAACAACAAATTCATTCATACTTAGAAAGATGTGTTCAGGGCATCTTGACTCTCATCCACATCAAGGATGGGAGCTCCTGTGTTGACTAGTGGCATCCATCAATGGCCACTAAGTTAGCAATTTCTTGTTATGCTCGACACCAAAACATTTAATCACGTGACAAGAATTGTGCCAACAAGCGTTGAAGACTTGAAGACCAATCATTTTGTAGTAGAGGAAGCAAATTTACATTCATTACTTTACAGTTTTTGATATAAATGACTTGAGGACAAGTCAATTAATAAGGCTAGGGGGGGAGTGTAAATTCTAAATTTTTTATACCTTCCAAGCCTTATACATTTTCAACCGCATTCAGCAGCAGATTCTGAACATTCAGCAGAAGATCCAGTCGCAGATTTAGCAGCAGATGCAACAATAATAAAAGATTCACTTTTTCGACTTCATCCACCATTTTCACCACCAAGTGAAGAAGACTATGATAAGAATTTTGCAGCCATGCATGCACAACTCTCATCCATTTTTAAAAGGGTAAGTTAAGGTATGATATTTTGTAACTTTTAACCATTCAATTCCTTGAAAGCTAGAATGCTAATTTTTGGAAAATAAAACTTCCTTTCCTCATTTCATAAAATTGCTAAAACCATCAATTTGAGGGAGGGATACATTCACATACATACTTTTTCAACTTCATATTTTTCCATATTCATATATCACATTCTAAAACCCACATACCTTCAAAATATATTCACTATTACATGAAAATATAAATGGCTTTGTCAGAAGTACTTAAAAGCTAATTAGATGCAACACAATCATGGTTGTTACACAAGAACCAACCATGATGCATTCCAACATAAATACTTTGCAATAAAAATCACATTATTATTATGCAAAGATCATACGTTGAATTTGAATGCAACAAACAAAATATGGTTGAAACACAACAACCAACCAAGTTGCAATTCAACAAACGCACTTTGCAAAAGTTAAGCAAATGATATCACGCAAAGTCTAAGCCAAAGCTCAAGTATCAAAAGTAATGTAATAGATTGCATGAGGACATGCAATACCTTCAGTTTGGGTGTATGTTGGGCCTAGGAATTATCCTTAAAATACATCCACTTTCACTCCATTCACACATTTTCTCACCTCTATTCCACCACCATGTCACCACATCAGTTTCACTTTCATCATTATATGGGTTACCTTTGTGTTTCCCAAAACATTATTAATTCTTAGTATTTCTAAGAGAATTTATGGTTAACCTTTAGAAAATAATCTCCATATACTTACACCTAACAATTATAATGATTTTTTTGACATGTGTAGGTACAAAGGACACTTCCAAGGCATCTTTATGTGGCACTCTATGTTCAAATTCGAATTTGAGGAGATCGTGGACCTCATGGAGAAGATCATGGACCTCGTGGAGGAGATCATGGAGGATAGGGTTATGTGTCACCATCGGTTGAGAAATATGTGGGTCAAAGGAGGGAATAGTGGATTGACATTTATGAGTTTGTTAGCATAGCTTTTGTATAAATAGGAGTGTTATCTCCTTCATTTGTAATCTTCATTTTGTAATCTTAATTTTTAAAATTTTAGAACCTAGTCCTTCATTTGTAATTTAGAATCTTAGTATCTTATAGGTTGGTAATGAGAAGTTAGATTTGGAGAATCATTGTAATGGTTGCAATTGCAATTTGCAATTGATGATGAATAAAATGGAGCTTCCTTGATCCTCTACAGTTGACTTCTCTTTTGGTGTGCTTGTGAATCCTTGGAAGGATCCCCATTGCCTAGCAAGTACACTTTTATTTTTGTAGGATTTTATTTTATGTTTGTTTGTGAATTTCATTAGATTAAATTATTAGATTCATATGTTTGGAATATTAACGAATGACCTTTCGTAAGAAAGTATTAATGTTTCCTTCAATGAATCTATTTGTTATTTAATGTTTGATTTCATTAGTTTAAGTTTTTTATTTATATGCTTGAGATATAAATGAATAGTCCCTTGTAAGAGAGCTTTAATATTTCTTACACTTATCACAGTGTCTTTTAAGTTTTAAATTTCATTTTGTTAAATGACTAAATAGGTGTTGGAGATCGCAATGAAAGACCCCCTGTAAGGGAGCTTTGGCATTTCTTCACCTAGCTTAGTTTAGTTTGTCTCTAAGTCCATATATATTGGATGATCCTTGAAGTTTACTTACCTGGATTGATAGTAAATGAAACTCTAGTTTGCATCCGCATTTGAGAAGAAACAACGCATGTGTCAAGACTTCAAGGCCCTCAACAAGCTTACGGTCAAATATAAATTCCCCATCCCGGTTGTTGATGATTTGCTAGATGAATTAAATGGTGCTCAAATCTTTACTAAGCTAGATCTTTGCTCAGGCTATCACCAAATAAGCATGAAAGAAGTAGACATTCCCAAGACTACTTTCCGAACTCATAAAGGCCATTATGAATTCATGGTCATGCCATTTGGTCTCTGTAATGCCCCAACCACTTTTCAGAGCCTCGTCAATCACCTGCTCAAACCATATCTTAGAAAATTTGTCCTCATTTTCTTTGATGACATTCTCATCTACAACCTCACCTAGGAAAAACATCTTCAGCATGTAGACCTACTCTTGCAACTATTCTGGAAGCACAAATTATTTGTCAAATTGTCCAAGTGCTCTTTTAGCATGGAAGAAGTTGAGTATTGGGGCCACATTGTGGGGCGTGAAGGTGTCAGGGTGGATCCCAAAAAGATCTAAGCAATGTAGGATTTCTCCCAACCAAAGACCTTGAAGAGTTTGAGAGGATTCTTGGGTCTTACTGGCTGCTATCGCAAATTTGTCTCCAATTATGGTCGCATTGCTAGACCCCTCACTCACCTTCTCAAGAAAAATTCATTCCTCTGGACTGATGAAGCACAATAGGCATTTATAGCTCTCAAACAAGCCATGTGTTCAACTCCTATATTGGCACTACCTGACTTCACCAAATCTTTTGTGATTGAATGTGATGCTTCAAGTACAAGTATTGGGGCCATCTTAATGTAGGAAGGTCGAACCTTGGCCTCCACTAGCCAACATCTAAGTCGGAAACATCTAGTACAATCTACCTATGAGAAGGAGATGATGGCCATCTTACATGTATTGGATACCTGGCGATCATACTTATTAGGCCAGCATTTCTAAATCTGCACAGACCATCAAAGCCTTAAATATTTTTTGGAGCAACAACTATCCTCGCAACAACAAAATAAATGGCTAGCCAAAAGGTTGGGATATGATTATGAGATAATTTATAAGAAAGGACACAAAAATGTCATAGCAGATGCTTTATCATGCCAATTTGAGGAGGACCACACCCTGCTAGCAATCTCTCTTCCCATTCCAGATTGGATTGAAGAAGCCTGAAGTCCACATCCTTCGCTCTCCCAACTCATTAATAACTTGCAAGAAGATCCTAATTCCACAGTGGGCTATGCTTGGAAGGATGAGATTCTTCACTACAAGGATAGAGTAGTTATATCACCGACATCCACCCTCAAAACGCGCATTTTGGCAGAGTTTCACTCATCTCCCACTGCAGGCCATATAGGCTTTCAAAAGACTTAAACTTGCACTCGTCGTTCCTTCTTTTGGACAGGCATGAAATCTGACATTCTTACTTTTGTAGTTGAATGTGATGTTTGTCAGTACCACAAAGAAGAAACAATCAAGTCCCCAAGCACTTTACAACCATTTCCCACCCCTGCCTCAATCTGGATGAATGTTTCTATGGATTTCATTACTGGTCTTCCAAAGTCAGTTAATAAGTCAATCATCATGGTAATTGTGGATAAACTTTCTAAGTATGCTGATTTTTACACCCTACCCCACCCTTTTACCCCCACTTTGGTGGCTCAATCTTTCATGGAATAGATCTTCAAATTGCATGGCATGCCCACTTCCATTGTGTTTGATCGTGACCTAATCTTCACCAGTAACTTGTGGCAGGAATTTTTCAAGCTACAATGCACCCAACACCAACTAAGTACTTCTTATCATCCCCAACCTAATGGTCAAACTGAAGAAGTCAACCAATGTTTGGAGACCTACCTCAAGTGATTCACTTCAGAAAAGAAACAATAATGGGTGCAATGGTTACCTTTAGCTGAAGGGTGGTATAATACTAACTATCATGTTGCCACCAAGATGACTCCATATGAAGCAGTTTATGGTGAACTCCCCCCTTCACCAACTTCTTATATCCCTGGATGCTCTAAGGTGCAAGCAGTGGATCAACTCCTACAGCACCATGCAACCATGCTAGCATGTCTCAAAGATAATCTCCATCAAGCTTAGAATTGCATGAAGCAACAGGTAGAGCAACATCGTTTGGAGCACACATTTCAAGAAGGGGATCGGTTATTCTTGAGGCTGCAACCATACAAGAAAACATCACTCAAAGACAAAGGTCGTTAGAAATTATCTCCAAAATTCTACGAAACATATCAAATACTTCAACGCACTAGAGAAGTAGCCTACAAGCTAGCCTTGCCACCTACTACAAAAATCCATCCCGTCTTCCATGTATCATGCCTCAAGAAATTGGTTGGGAACAGTTGCAGAATTCAAACCAGTCTACCTGAATTGGATGAGGAAGGTTCAATCTAGCTCCAACATGAATAGGTCCTTGACACGCAAGAACAACATCTATGTGGCCGCATGATCAAGGATGTCCTCGTCAAGTGGAAAGACACCTCTCCAGAAGATGCGGCCTGGGAACCAACCACTATTCTTCAACAGTTTCCGTAGCTTCAGCCTTGAGGACAAGGTTGTTTTTATGGGGGATGGCATGTTACGGTCCAACCCTAACCCCTTTATTTATGTAATAGGGTTGAGTCATAGTTATAGTTAGTTGGAGTCAATAAAGCCCATATTAATAATTGTAAGTGGTTGACCCGCATTTAAAGAAAGGGACCACAGTTAGTTGCAAATGGGCAATGGTATTAGATAGATGGTATTAAGAGAACCATGGTATTGACCCATGGTATTGCATGTATGAATCCTATATAAAGGATAGAGACTGCCCATTGAGAAGCATCATGTCTTATTTTGTAATTGAGCCCTTATTTATTAGAGGTTGCCCCCTTGAAGAGGTAAGTGAACATTGCTTTCATATCTGAATAATAAAATACATGCTGTTATTTCTCATTTTGTTCTGTGTTCTGAGTTGTATTTCTTCGTATATTTGGTATTCTGGCATCTTCTCGTAGGTCAAGAGCATAACACTTCTCTTCCCATGCATGTTGTCCTTGCCATTCGACCCGAATAGAGAAACAAGTTCCACAACCTAGAACCCATTTACATTACAATTAGAAGAGGGATTTAAGAAAACAATGGGGGTTACACCATAAGTACTAACCCGATACCCAGACCATCGTAGAACCGAAATTATGCTCTCAAAAAGAATTCCACAGAGGCGAAGGTCATGGGAGTTGGTTTTACCACAAACAATACATATCCACAACGTATAGAGAACAAATCACTACCCTTCCCCTGGAAATACAGTGAAACAAAACCCAAAGGTTGCATTATTGGTAGCCCATCCCTAAACCCCAGTATTGTCAAGCCGAGCCAAAAGAGGAGACTCCCAGGGGCTAACTATAGAGACACAAACCACATATAACCCTATCCTAGAAAGGACCTGCTACAATAGGGAGACAAGCTCATGCAACTTCATGGAACCTCACTTTCTCCCAACCCCTGACAAATCGACACCATGCAATCCCAAATCCCTTAAGCAGATAAGTTGATGCATGGAGAAGATTAGCCCACCACCTCGCTTGGATCTGCGACATTCCACTGTGCTTAGCATCACCCTTCCTCACTTCTTCACCATGGATGATACACTTACTAGCTACTCTCTTGGAGCAATCAACATGATGCCGGATCCAAGACTCAATATTTCTGCCACCACTTGTGATGGTATTTACCACCTGCATGCATGAAGCCACTGCACCTATCGCCTCAAGCATGCAAAGGGTGGTGGGTTTGTACCCCAAATCCATTTGTATTAAACTGCCATGACGAGAGTGTTGTCCATCTCACACCTTGATTAGGGGGGTTGATATATAAATTTGAATCAACAAGCAAAAGTGTTTATATATATATATATATAACAAATATCATAATTCAATGGGATAACTATTAGTAACTATTATTTGTGAATGAAAGTTGATTTATATTTATATTATTCTCTTTTAAAAAAAAATTGTTATCTAAAATAATATTTTGATTATTGATAACTTTATTAGAAATAATTTGATTATGTGTCTGAAATAATTTATCATCCATAAGAGGCTTTCACTTAAGTATTTCATTACTTTTTAGAAAAACAAATTCTCACCCAAAGAAAAATAATTATGACTTATATTTTAAAATCACAACAACCAAAATTTAGATGTAGTGTGATTTAAACAATCAATCTTGGTTTTTTGGTAAATTTTGTCATGGAATAAAAATATTTTCGAATTCATAGGTTCAAGTTTTATAAATAGCTAACTAACTATGAGTATTTGTCATTTTTCAAGACCTTTTGTTCATTATTGGGGGTAGTATGAAGACAATGTGTGATTCTCTCTATGCTCAATATAGTGTCAGCATGTCTCCTTTTAAAATAAAAATAGAATATTTTATTTAAAACAAATATTATGTGACAAAAATAAAGAGATGCGGCAAAAATATTTCTCTCACTCTTAGTCATAAATAAAATATTTTACTCTGACTAAAAATACAAAAAAACTTTGTATTTGTAATCTTAATTATAAGCAAAACCCATAATTCTTATACATTTTAAAAATATTTTAATACAACATTTAAATAAAATATTTGAATATCTATATTGACTAATTTATTTCAAGAATATATATATATATATAAATATAAAAATAAATAAAATATTATATGTATGTTATATAAAGCAATTGAAAAAATTAAATCTTATCATTAAAATATTTAAAGATACTTTTATTATTTTACCATTTTGATTATTTTTCATATATATTTTCTTCCATTTTTTTATAAATTTTATAAATAATTATTAAAATATAACAAGATATCAAATTTCTCAGATTACAAAATTAACAACAACCACAAAATTTTATATTCTTTAACCATTTAAAATAATAAATAAATTAATATATATATATATATATAACATTACACCCTTAAAAAAAAGGCGAGGAAAAAAAAACCAAACGAAAACCAAACTATTTATTTATTACATCTATCTTAAATATCTATCTTAAATGTGGTAACTCAATTTTCATTAGAACAAATGGTCGTCACTCAACTTTTTTCCAAAAAAATAAAAAAAAATTATACCGAGTACCTATAGACCAATAAAAATCAATTTGATATGCAGTAACTTGTTAAAGTGTAATCAATTTTCTTTGATAAACTACCCTATAGTTGACTATTGATACATAGACCAATTGAGAAGAAAAGGCTTTATGGAAACATTTTAAAAAAGTTATAATGAAATCTTTATTAAGTCAATAATATAACAAAGCTAAAGTTCATAAAAGTCTTTTATCAAGAGTATATTATATAGTAATGTTGTACTCAAAATAATCCAAATATAATATAGTAATGTTGTACTCAAAATAATCCAAATAACGTTTGAAATCTCTTAAGTCAACAATATAACAAACCTAAAGTTCATAAAGGTCTTTAACTAAAAGTATTTTACTATTATTTAGAATAATTCAAATACTATTTTAAAAGTATTTTCGTGAAAATATATATAGTCATTTTTTATTATTAATAATTTAAAATAATTTTTTTCAAAAATTATATAGTTGTATTATATTAAATATTAACCATTTAAATAATATTTTATAAAAAATTATAAATTTGTATTATATAAAATAAAATTATATGAATCATGTTTTAAGATATTTAGAAAAAATGTTGTCTAATTTGATTGAGTAAATAACTTTTTATATATGTTGTATACATCTCCGAGTTAGTTTGACAGACGGACGATATGTTTGATGTATGCTTCTTATAGTGTCAATTTAACATATCTTCCATATAATTTGTGTATTGCACTTTCAATGATTTAAAGACAACTAAAGAACTTACTATATATGTGGAAATTGATAAGACGTGACCTTTTCTTTTATTTATAGTTGTGGCATATATATTCATATACATATACATTCATCCATGTAACCATACAACACCAGAGTGGTAGATATATTTTATTGCATTGTGCATATTTCATTTGCTGAAGTACATGAGTATCCATGCTCTCGATGTAGACCACTGACTTTAAACTGCACTTTTAGGTTTCTATTTTCATATGAAAAATTGGGCTTATGGTTATTAGGGGAACTTTGAGGTCTAAAATGGGCCTCCTAAGGAAATTATAAAATAATAATGGAAGTAATAAAATAAGATTAGATTACATCATCAAATTTTAGAAGGAAAAAAGAAAAACTATTTTTTCAACTCGTATTTTCAACTTATCTTCCTATGGGTTTACTCAAATTTCAACTGACAACATTCGCTAGAATAAAAAATTGATTTCTCATCCAAAGAGTACCCCATGTTGCATACTTTCGATGGACCCTACTACACGAAAAATGAGAAATACATGAAAAACGTGATTGCAATCATGCTTTTCCATGCATTTCTCATTTTTCATGTAGGAAGGTCCATCGAAAGTATGCAACATGGGTACTCCCATGATGAGGAATTAATTTTTTCATCCAATGAGTACTCTCACTGAAAATTTGAGTAAAACCTTAGGTATATAAGATGAAAATACGAGTTGAAAAAATAGTTTTATTATTTTATTATTTTATAATCTTTTTACTTTTTTACTCCAAAAATGGTGAATCATCCCCCATGGTTGACCTCATCATCTTGAATCCTATTAGTTCTTATAAAGTTGATTTTGGTTGTACATTTTTCTTGGGAGCCCCATTTTAGACTGCAAAATTCCCCTAATGAAACCCATTTGAAATTATAGTAGACCAAATTAAAATGTTAATAAAGTCATGACCAATTCCATATTGATCATGACTAATCCATGTGAATGAACCACGTCGTTGGTACATTAACCAAAAAAAATGGGAATGTAAAATATGTGGATTAAATAGTTTGAATGTGCTGTTGACACCTAATCTTCATGATTGAGAATTTTATGTAAATAAGATAAATTGGGAAGGTGAACAGTCATCAGGAGATGAACTGAACAATCACTCCCTATTGTATATAATAATGGGTTACCTATGGAATAATACATGAATCAGTTTTCTGCCAAACTGGAGTTACTCCTGGCCTGACATGTGCTAACATAAGTACATAGTTATTTCGAACCCAAACCGCATCATTTTAACTAAACTAAATTTGAAGTATGTTGACAAGCATAAAAATGAGGGTTGGGACCTCTGACCCCTAACGGGGCATGTTGGAATTTGATGGGAAAAATGACTACCTCCAATCAAATATGTTTAAAAAATTTACATTATCATCCTTAATGATGTGTTTTGAAACTTAAAAACATATTTTTGATGTTTTAACTTTTTTGGAAAACATTGTGTCTTGAAACTTAAAGAACATACTTTTGATGTTTTAAATTTTTTTGGAAAGCGTTATTTGAACAACATGTTCGATCTGACCAGGGAGTATTAGTCATTATGTATGATCATACCTATCCATCGATTCTCTAGAATGTTTTGGCAACTACTCTTTCAGGTTCAAGCTCAGGCTCTAACTCTGGCACGCTCCATTGCTCTAGCTTTCCCACACTCTAACTCTACAATGTAGTTGATGTCATCCACCAATATGCATTCAATGCCACCACCTCTTAGTCAAGGAGTTCGAATTCAGTAGTTGCGTCGTGGTTTGCCTACTAATCAAGTTGGAATTTGAAAAATGTCTCCATTAAAAATGTTTATTGTTGATTTAGCTACTAGAAGTCCAACTGACTCATTGAGAGAGAGCCCCCAATCGAATCCTTAGCCTAGGCATTTTTGGATTCCATTTTCTTGTATTGGTGAAGAGAGGGTAAGACACGTAAATCATGAGGGTCAACATCCTGCAAATTCAAGGGCACTAGTATATTCAACTTCCAAGCGAAAATTGGGTCATGGTACTCTAACTAAAGCCAATCATAAAGATTCCAGAGCTCTTGTACCAGGTTTAAAAATAGCTCTAGGTACTATATTATAACGTAAAACAATATTTTTTGTATTTCTCTAATCGACATAATTGTTAGCAATATCAAATCTCATGAGATGATTTGGATTGCACCTCCATTGATTTTATAACAAACTGGATATGTAGGTTTTAACGGTTACTAGCCGTAAATATGTTATTGATGCAATTTATCTAGAAATTGTATGGAATTTAAGAAACATATGATTGAGTGAACATTCTATCCACTAAATAAAATTTAAACTTTTATCAATTAATAATAAAGAAAGGTTCACAGTGAATTAACCCATTAAAAAACAACACAGTTTATGGTTTACATCTAGAAAAATGACATCAACAACAAAATTCAAAAATTTTTATAGTTCTGGTCTTCTACCGAATTCTAAATGCTTAGATTCCACAGTGAAATGAACGTATTACATGTTGCTCTATTTTTCTCCATTTTTTAGTAGGGATTTTGAAATTCAAGTTAATGTGAACTTTTTTTTGTCCTTCAAATTTGAAATTGTGTTGTTTAATTTTAATAAAAAAACTATTAAGATCCCCAATTCAAAAGGATTAATCAATTTTTCGATGTTCTATTACCTTTAATATCTAGGTCGTTTAAGGTATTAATATTTCTAAATACTTTGTTGGAGATGGTCAAATTGGGTATTCAAGTCCAATTAGATTCCCACTGAAGAACTTGGAAGCATCTATAAATTGGAAGCATTTTTCAAATCTATTTCATCGAGGTTTGTTATATTTCTTAGTGAATCAGGAAGCCAAGCAATTTCTGACCAATTTCTTAACACAAAGTATTTCAAAAAGTGTACATCACATAGTTCTTCAAGTTTTTTTTTTAATATCACATTGCCTATGATAATTTGTACTAAGTTCTTCATCTGCATTATGGACATGAGGAAGCCTGAAAGGGGGCACAAATACTTAGCTCTCGCAAATACGAGGTAACTACTGTGTTTGTATTTGAACCATAAAGAAAAATTATATTCTTATTTTTGGTGAGAAAATGAAGTGTAAAAATAAAAGAAAGAAAAATAAACATACTTAATATTTGATAAAAAAAAATTGTCGCTGAGTTGTTTGGAAACTATCTAAGGTGTTTGCTAGAAAAATTCTATTTTTTTGGCATTTTGATTTTGTAACTTGTCCCAAAGGAAGGTGATTAATTAGAATGAATGCTGGCAAGGGTAATTTTTTAATCAAATCTTTATTTGTGAAGTGTTAATTTACTATCAAAACATCATTTTGGAAGCATAGAATTTTAAACAAAACATTTGTAACTATAAAGCCCTAAAATGTCAAAAACAATTGTCTAACGTGTAAAGAGAAATCCAAATTCCAACCTTGTGCTCCACCTGTTAGCACTCATAATGAACCTCAAGGCTGAGAAGAGGCAATTCTAAGGTAACCACAGACCAAGCTTTCGATCTGGCATCTAGCTCTGCCAGACCAGAGAGGGCTCTCTCTTTGCCAACAAAATGTGGCTACAAATAAATGAATTTTAGGCTAGCTATGGAGTGAAAGGATTTGTTTAAAAGGCTTTTGGGTTGAAGACAACAAGAGAAGGGACTATTCAGCTATGGATTTGGGGCTAGTTTCTACCGGCAAACTTGGGGCAAAGTAAGTGCAATGTTTAGCCAGATAAAATATTGCAAATGTAAGAAGAATAGGAGAGAAAGCCCGCTGCCCTGCAGGCATCAAAAAGGGGATGGATCTACAGTAGAAACGTTAGACGAAAGAGGAACACGGGGTTGCTCAACAAATCATCTAACAAAGGATGAATTCTGCAAAGACAACCATTACATCTAACAACAAAATCATCATGAAAGGAGCATCATGTATAGATGAATTCCTAACACTTCTCTTAGATAATGTTGTAACAAGGTAGAAAAACAAAATATGTAAGTGCATTACAGGAAAGACATACTAGACATTAACACCATGATGGATCCCAGGTCCAAAGGGCAAAAACTGCTTTATTAAAATAATATTCAAGAAAAAGTTTTCACAATCCCAAGCAACCTCCTTCTGCTGCAAAAATCGAACCTCTATCTTTTAAAAATAGTCCTATATATACTAAATTACAAATCTATTTTTATTTCCTCAACATAGGAAATAGAAAATAAAAGATAAAGTAAAAATAAAATCCTATCATAAAAATCTATTATAAACTAAACAATATTATAAGCTCTCGTGAACTATGGCAAATATGGTTTTTTGAAAACCAAAATCAGTGAATTTTGATTAAGATCTGCTTCCTTTAAGGGTGGAATTTCCACAAAATCTGCCCTTTGACTGCCATCTTGCACCTGCCTGCACGAATTTTGGAGTTAGTTGATCAGCCCGCTGTTTTTGTTCCCCCAGAAAATGGAACTGAAGATCTTCTTGCTGATTTTGTAACCATTTGACAAACTATTTCCACTTTTTCACTAGATGCTTTTGGAAATCTAGAAATGTTGGATTTTCAACATGATTCTCATCGAATGCTAGAGATATTGGGAATCATTTCCTAGCTGTAACTTCTTTAATCATACAATAAACTCCTCCAAAACCTCCATATGAAAATCTATACACTATAGATTTAAAAAATCTATCCATGGCATATTCCCTGAACACCTTTTCTACCTCACTGTCCTATTGATGAGCTTACCAGGCATCATTTTAACTATAATCACCTTCTTCACTCTGAACACTAGTTTGAGCAATCGTAACACAAATAGCAATGCGGTCATGGACTTTCATATTCCCCAGCACTACATTGAGCATATCACCAACAGCCTTATCGAATAGATGTCGAACCCATCTGAAAAAATGCTTTTTTAATGCCACCTCCAAGTCATGCTCCTCCTTATAGTTGAAAGCATCATCAAAACCTAGTTTATGTTTTAGGAGATCAACCTTCTACTTATTACTTGCACTCCCTACAACATAGCAACCCATCAACTTTGCAAACTACCCAACAAGCTGGTCAACAGCTCCTGAAGCGGCAGAGACAAAAACACACTACCCCTTTTTAGGAGAGAAAACCTCAAAGAATCCAGCATAAATAGTAAAGAGACGTCATACCCATGGGCTACGCGTAGCGCTAAACCTAGGAGCGCAGCGCCATAGTGCTATGCACAACACCACTTAAATTGTCTTTGGCTTTCAATTTTGACTTGTGTGTGTTATTGTTGTGGCTACAGGGGCATGTGGAGTTTGAAGATGAGCATTTGAAATCGTGGAGTTTGAAGTAGGCCAAATTTCATAGTAGTAGGAACTTTAAAGGTGACCATCTTCGCTATAGTTGAAACAGGAACAATTTTTGAAAATGAGGGTACACCCACAACAATTGCTACTCTTGCACCAAATACTACCACAGGTTTCCCTCCAAGCACATTTCTTCTCTTTGGATCATCCCCTTCAGAAGCTTCTTCCAAACACAAACTAATGCCCTTTCTAGGGAAGGAATATTTTTAATCATATCATGCAAATCTACAAGTAAAGAATAGAAAGAATGTGCAAATCCAGGGATTTGATCCACATTATGGAAGTCACAGCCTGCAAAAGAAGAGACATAACTTGCAGTGGAAGCACAATTTTATCCCGAATCCAGTGCCAATAAATTTTGTGATGTGAAAGCAATTGATGAGGCTAAAGCCTTTAGACCAGAATAGTGAAGTGGACTGGCTAACATATGCCTATGTGAGCCCATGGGAAACTTGAAACCATGTCACCTGGTGATAGTGTCATTTTTTCCAAAAGGCCATTGTCCTAAGATATCTCTGCCAAGGGTTTTATGGCACTTTTATTTGGTACATCCTACTTGGAATCATGTTCATTTTTGGTGCCTAAATTCACCACCTTAACCATTTCAATTTCCCAAGTTTCACGAGGAACATTGGTGACATTCTCACATCCATTTGTAGTGACAATTACATCAGTTTCAATCTGCACTCCTCCAAAGTTCTAGAAACTTGCAATAAGTTGCATGTTGAAGAAGAACGATGTGTCTGGATTCACCATTGTTGGAACCAATGTTGCACCAATGAAGTGGCATCCTGATTCAACTATGAAAAACATTCCTTCCTAAAAAACACGAAATGTTCACAATATTCTCAGCCCTGGTTCTTTGATCTGGATGCAAAAATTATAATTGAACAGCTGCAAAGCCTTCTTCTATAAAACCTGACACCAACTTTGCTTGTGTGTGTAAGAGTTGCCTCAAAGTATTTGAACGACATTCTTCTATAGTTCTTCTTCAAATGTCATCTAACTTGGTTGGACTTAGACAACTCAACTTTGGTTGAGCTACACAACTGTTATCTTTAATGCCTCTTGGAAAATTTCCTTCACATCCACCCAACATAGGTGAATAGCCTGATGCATGAATATATGCTCCTTTGTTCCCTCATTTGAATACATAATTTGTGCTTTCTTCAAACTATGATTTTTATTCCCTGCACTAGACTTTAGGACCACGGAATCCAACTGCTCAAGTGACGCTCCAAACTGTTGTTTATCGAAAACTTGCCTGGAAGATGAATCAAAATACAAGAATCCATTTTTATTCCTCTCTTTTACAACTACAGGACTTTGAGTGACGCTAGTACCAGTAAAAGTGGGAAGCAGAAGAGACCTTCCACAACCAAACTGCAAAAGAGCTGTTATCAGTCATTTTTTCTAATCATTCGAAACCCTTAGCTATTTTTTTGTTTCAGAAATAATTTTCAAGTCTCACTACAATCTCTCTAACTCTTCTTTGTTAAAGCATGCCTGCGGAAGAAATTTCCCTTGTGCTTAGCATCTGCAAGCTTTTAGCTACCAGCAAGAATATCCATGATGAGAGTTACTAGTTGAGACATTAATGTCATTGGTTCAATACTGGAATCCATCAATTCATTTATCAATGATGTCATAAGAGAGGGATCTATTTGATAGTAACACCAAGAGGTATATGAAAGCCATACTTTAGACATATTTAGACACAGAAGTGTAGCTGCTTCAATCGAAGCACCAACCACTACACATTTACTTCCTGTCGATTTTGGAAACTGCATAGGGATAAGAGTTGTTGGTTCTAGAAAACACCTGAGATGTTTCATCTATTACCACTCTACAACTACATCCAGTGAATCTTGCCTTTTTCATACACAGGAGCCAATCACTCAATTGATCATATCTTATGATCCAGTAGCTGGTTTTTGGAGTGTGATATACCGTTTGAAATATTTTTACGAGTTACTTCTGATGGGCACACTTATGACATTTTTTGTGCTAAAAATAATGTGCGAAACATCTAATAAAATAGACATAATAAGAGGTCTATTTTGATCACTAAAGGATTCCCAAAGGACTAACTCTAACAGTGCCACCATCTGGGATGGTAGCTCCGTGGAGGTGCCAAGAACCGTAGATCTCTGGAAACATGTATATTAGTGCCTCATACATTGGGCAATATGGTCAAACAGCTGCAAACCCAAAACAACTTATACCAATTCATAAAAAAAATACACACACTGCAACCTGTACATAGACAAATACTAGAAACTGAAATGTTGCCTTGGGCAGCTTATTTATTTACAAATCTACCCTACTTTGATGAAAAAGTCAATAGATCAAGTGATGTTGTAATGCCAGATTAGCCAATCAAGTAACTGTGACAAGGATGTTTCTTGGAAGTGCTTGAACTAGGACACAAATATAAATACTGACAATCATCCATGCACAAACTGAATTTGGTTGTGTAAAAGACAATCTGACTTATCATTCAAACTGAAAAATACTCCATATATGCAACAATAGAATCAAAGAAACCAGACTCCATTTGCTACCCTAACTCCTCAACGCAGACCTCCAACTGCAAACTGTCAATGTAGACATCCACAAGCAGCCCTATTACTTCTTGTTTTGAAGGAGGGAGAGTTTCCAAGAAATTTTTGGGATCTTGGAATTCATGTGATTTCATTTGAACATCTAATAGTTCAATTTCCTTTTCTAATCTTTTAGCACCTAAAGCAAGAAAACCATATTTATTTTCAGGTGTGAGTCGACTGGATTTCAAACTAAGAAACACTGATGTTGAGAAATTTTGATCAATCTGAATTTTTTCTAACTCATCCCTTAAAGTCAATAACATTTCACTAGATAACGGATTTGCCACATACCCTATCATCGGTGATTACCACCAACGTTCTAAAATCTGGATTCTGGATTCTTTTGGTAGTGAAGTCGCTTTGAAACTTTGAATCTTGGGATCTTGAACAATGGAGTCTTCAGGTAGATGATTTCAACCTTCATATGTGTCTGACTGCTAGCCACCATCAGTAACCAGATTTGCAACTTGAACAATCTTTCCCAGAAAAGATCTATCACCCCATTCCCCGACAACGGTGCCAATATGTTAGCACTCAGAATGAGCCACAAACCAAGCTTTCAATCTAGCATCTAGCCCTATTAGACCAGAGAGGGCTCTCTCTTTGCCAACAAAATGTGGCTGCAAATAAATGAATTTTAGGCTAGCTATGGAATGCAAGGATTTTTTTAAAAGGTTTTTGGGTCAAATACAGTAAGAGAAGGGACTATTGAGCTATGGATTTGGGGCTAGTTTCTACCATCAAACTTGGGCAAAGTAAGTGCAATGTTTAGCCAGATAAAATATTGCAAATGTGAGAAGAATAGGAGAGAAAGCTCGTTGCCCTGTAGGCATCAAACAGGTGATAGATCTATAGTAGCAGCGTTACATGAAAGAGGAACACAAGGTTTCTCAATAGAGCATCTAACAAAGGATGAATTCTGTAAAGACAACCATTACATCTAACAGTAAAATCATCATGAAAGGAGCATCATGTAGAGATGAATTCCTAACATATCTCTTAGATAATGTTGTAACAAGGTAGAAAAACAAAATATGTAAGTGCATTATAGGAAGAACATACTAGACATTAACACTGTGATGGATCCCAAGTCCAATGGGCAAAAATTTCTTTATTAAAATAATATTCAGGAAAAACTTTTCAAAGTCCCAAGAAGACTCCTTCTGCTGCAAAAATCGAACCTCTATCTTTTAAAAATAATCTTATATATACTAAATTACAAATATATTTTATTTCCTCAACATTAGGAAATAAAAAAAAATAAAAATAAAAAAATTTAAAAGTAAAATCCTATCATAAAACTCTACTAAAAACTAAACAATACTATAAACTCTTGTGAACTATGGCAAATAGGGTTGTTTTGAAAACCAAAATCAGTGAATTTTGGTTAAGATCTGCTTCCTTTAAGGGTGAGATTTCCACAAAATCTACCCTTTGACTACCACCTTGCACCTGCCTCTACGAATTTTGTAGTTAGTTGATCAACCTGTTGTTCTTGTTCCCACGGAAAATGAAACTAAAGATCTTCCTGCTGATTTTGTAACCATTTGACAAATTGTTTCCACTTTTTCACTAGATGCTTTTGGAAATCTAGAAATGTTCTATTCTGAACACGATTCTCATCAAATGCTGTAGATATTGGGAATCAACTCCTAGCTGGCACTTCTTTAATCATACAATATGCTCCTCCAAAACCTCCATACGCAAAATATATACACTATAGATTTCGAAAATGTATCCATGGCATCTTCCCTGATCGCCTTTTCTGCTTCATTGTCCTATCAATGCGCTTACCAACAATTCATTTTAACTATAACCACCTTGCTCACTCTGAACACCAGTTTGAGCAATCATACCACAAACGGCAATGTGGTCATGGACTTTCATATTCCCTAGCACTGCGTTGAGCATATCACCACCAACATTTTTGAAATAGATGTCGATCCCATTTGAAAAATGTTTTTTTAAAGCCACATCTAAGTCATGCTCCTCCTTATAGTTGAAAGCATCATTAAAACTCAGTTTATGTTTCAGCAGATTAGCATTTTGTTTATTACCCACACTCCCTACAACATAGCAACCCATCAACTTTGCAAACTGCGCAACAAGCTGGCCAACAACTCCTGAAGCGGCAGAGACAAAAACACGCTCCCCTTTTTAAGGATACCAAGCCTCAAAGAATCCAGCATAAGCAGTAAATGGATGTCACATCCACGGGCTATGTGCAGTGCTAAACCCAGTAGCACAGTGCCACAATGCTATGCGTAGCGCCACAATGCTATGTGCAGTGCCACTTAAATTGTCTTTGGCTTTCGATTTTGACTTGTGTGTGTTGTGGTCGTGGCTACAAGGGTGCATGGAGTTTGAAGCTGAGTGTTTGAAATCGTGGACTTTATAGTACGCCAAATTTCATATTAGTAGGAACTTTAAAGGTGACCATCTTCGCTATAGTTGAAACAGGAACAATTTTTGAAAATGAGGTTACACCCACAACAGTTGTTGCTCCTGCACGGACCACTACCATAGGTTTTCCTCCAAGCACATTTCTTCTATTTGGATCATCCCCTTCAGAAGTATCTTCCAAACACAAACTAATTCCCTTTCTAGGGCAAGAGGATTGTTAATCATATCATGAAAATCTACATGTAAGGAATAGAAATAATGTGCAAACGCAGGGATTTGATCCACATTACAGAAGTCACAACCTGCAGAAGAAGAGACAAAACTTGCAGTGTAAGCACAATTTGATCTCGAATCCAGTGCCAATATATTTTGCGATGAGAAAGCCATTGATGAGGCTAAAGCCTTTAGAGCAGAAGAGTGAAGTGGACTGGCTAAGATATGCCTATTTGAGCCCATGGGAAAACATGAAGCCATGCCACCTGGTGATAGTGTCATTTTTCCCAAAAGGCCACCGTCTTGAGATATCTCTGCCAAGGGTTTTATGGCACTTTTATTTGGTACATCCTGCTTGGAATCATGTTCACTCCTAGCACCTAATTCACCACCTTAATCATTTCAATTTCCCAAGTTTCAAGAGGAACATTGGTGATATTCTCACATCCAGTTGCAGTGACGATTACATCACTTTCAATCTGCACTCCTCCAAACTTCTGGAACCTTGCAATAAGTTTCTTGTTAAAGAATAATGATGTGTCTAGATTCACCATTGCTGAAACCAATGTTGCATCAATGAAGTAGCATCCTGGTTCAACTGTGACAAACATTCCTTCCTAAAAAAAACGAACTGTTCGCAGTATTCTCAGCCCTGGTTCTTTGATTTGGATGCCAGAATTCCAAGTGAACAGTTGCAAAACATTCTTCTATAAAAACTTGTTGGATACCTATACCGATAGGTTTCATATTTCATGATTGGCAAATTCAAATGCCAAATATGCTCTGCTTTGCTGATACAAAGATCCCATATTTCCAAGACAAGGAAAGGTGTGTACATGCCTTCATGTTTACTAAATTTTGATGGATGGTCCAACAGTCTAATCTGGATCATGCATTGTTTCAATTTTCTGTTGTAGAATAGAGAAAGAAGTCTGTCCAAACTGTTTAATCTTGGCAGACCAATAGTTAGGCAGAGAAAACTAAGGTTCCCAACTGCTTAATCTGGGGCCTTGGAAACAATAAGGGTAGTGCTAGATAGGCAATCAAAAGAAAAATCCAATGGAAAAGAAAAGGCACATAAGGGTCTGCAAGTCCAAGTGCACCCTCCAAGAAGAAACAAAAAATGCTAGGCAAGTATATGGGTAGGTAGATGGGGTTGCAGAAGTGGTGTACCTTTCAAACTGAATCTTGTTGGTCAATACAAGGAAAGCAACACAATGGAGCATGTCTAACTTCCCTTTTTTCCTTGTTTTACACTCATTACTAACATCCCTTCACCTGTTGTGTTTGTGAAAGAATTCAAGGTTTTATGTTGGTTCTGGTTTCCTTTAAGAGCCACATTTCTTGTGCAAAATTATTTTCATTTTGATCTACTCCCTAAGCTAAGTTGTTTTCAAATAAACTTAGTGATATCACTTCTCATTTACCCTCTTCCCCCATATTAACCCCTAACTTTTACTATCTAATTCCCTATGTCACCCTTTCCCTACTATTACAAACACCATGGTGTATAAACCCCAAGAATTCTATGAATATCCCCCCCTTGGCATTGTAGCCATATGATTCACTACTAGGGAATTAAATTGAAATCTGGTTAGTTTAAGAACCCAAGCCTTACCTCTTTGTCTCCCTCAGAATTCATTTGCCCATTCAAACCCTCCATTTGCCTAAGAGACCCTGGAAAAAACCCATTTGCACCCTTAGACCCGCTCAAAAGGCAAAAATGCGTGGAAAACCCACTTTTTCAGCCTTATCCTAAGTTTGGGACCTATGTGCGCTTTTATACAAAATTACATGAAAAACCCACTTATCCTAAGTCTTTTAAGCCATGCGCGATTTTGTAAATAAATGCGTTGAAAAACCATTTTTTCCGACTTATCCTAAGTTTCGGAGCAATATGCCACTTTATAAAGAAATACACGGATAAACCATACAAACCCGTTAATATTTCTAAGGGTCCCACCGAGCACAAATCCCGTGGAAAATATTTTTTTATTGCCCGACCGATGCCGTATCGTCCGGACAGGTTATCGGCTCGTCGACCATCCGATCGGGCGCTTTTCATCCAACGGCTCTCGTGGATATCGGACCGGCCCCAACGTCCGAAGATAGCGTCCGATATCTGTCAGAGGCTGACATCAAGCCTCGGCCACGCGTCGGCCCCACAGCGTATCGGAGCCCCCTCTGACAGATTCCCTTCCGTATCATAAGCGGTGTGATATGATACCACCTACGATTTCCGGTTTCCACTAAACCGCCTGCCAGCGTCCCTGCCAGCGTCATCGCCGCGTCCGCGCCCCCGTCCGCCATTGCTTCACCTGTCTGCCACCTCACCACCCCCGTGGACCACTCATAAGCCGCCACGTCACCTAATGACGTCATGCTGACGTCATCCAACCCTGACCCACCCGATGATGTCATGCTGACGTCATCCGAAAAAGGCGCCAAAATCCCAAAAATCCATATTTTGGCCAATTTTTCGCGTTTTTTGCACTTTTGACAAAAACTTCTGTTACACCGTCTGCATGCATTTTAAGTCCAAATTTGCACACACCTGCTGAATTTCGACCTGGAAACCTTCGGCGCGCCTACCCACCTGCACTTGTGACCCAGACTGTCAGTACACCAGGTATTTATCGTTGTTAATCCTCTCTGCGCCTGGTTTTATCTGCAATAGCTGAAATTCACTTAAAACACTGAAAAACGCATAATTCACCGGCAAATTCCCTGCACCCAGTTCCCATTTGCAAATTGAACGGTTGAAGTTTACTAGCTAAACCTATTACCAAAGCTTTCTCAACCTGCATTCTGTTCGTGCAGTCGTGAACAGGGAAACCGAACCTACACCTAAATCACTAAGAAAGAGTCTACTAAAGACAAGTATTTGCCTTCTCAAGTGCTGTGTGCAGTATTTCAACTGCTGCCATTCACCTTTCTGCCCTCTGTTTCTCAATTCACCTTTTCTTCCAAGAAGTACTCTTTTCTGTTACTCAGCACAAGTAACACTAATTTACATACAAAACAGAGTTCTTAAGTAACCATGGAAACTCCAGTAGCACCTGTAGCCCTCAATGTTGCCCCTTTAAATGCCCCTCAGAGAGAATTGGAGTGGCAAGCTTTAGCAGACTTGGATTACCAAATTGCAGAAGAATTCCTATCACAAAGCAAATTCCACCTCCACCTGCTAAATGAGTTAAAGGCCAAACATGTAGCTGGAACAGACATATTTGGCATTTGGGACTCCTTCCTTCCAATCTTCAAGCTTCCTCAGGTCAACCAATTCCCTGACCTAATTCACATATGTGCTGAATGTTATGATCCCACTCAGAGAGCTGTGCTTGACCCTTTAGGCTCAGTTGTGTTCTACATCACCCTTGAGGCCATCAGAGAGATGCTGCAATTCAAGACTGAGAAGAAACTGGTTCCCCTATCTTTGTTTGATCTAATAAACCAAGGAGCCAAGATGTTGACAGATGCTCAGATCACAAAGCTAAACCAACTGTATATTAACTCTGACACTGTATAATACCCTCCTATTTTTCATGGCTTCCTCAACCCATTGGGCAGGGACCTTGCAGATATGATCAGTCCCATTCTGGGCTATAACGCGATTGAGTATATTGATGAGACTGTACTGGTAATGATGCTCATGTTTTCCCCTGGCAAAGCTCCAATCTGCTATGACTATGCCACCTACATATCAGACAAAATGCATGAGCAATTTATGAACCTATCAAGGGAAAAGGTGTTCAGATACTCCTCCTACATCTACCACCTAATATTATACTATCAACATGAGAAATTCCCTTTTGGTGTGAACAAGGTGGATGCATAAGGAAATCCAAGGTCAGTAGTGTATTGGGCCTCAGTTTTTCACTGCAGAGCTTATTCTCCATACACTTACTATGAATTTATAGACCTTTTCATCCACCCAGCCATGTCTCTGTTCCTGAGCTCACCTCCTCCAAGACTAACAAATGAGATGCAGAGGATCCTTCAATTGTCCAAGGTATACAACATTGGGGATTGGTATTTTTACCAAAACTACACCGTTATCAAAATATATGGTTGTGAGTTACCCCCATACAGACCGCCCAAGTATGTGCCCATGAGATTGTTTGCCCTTGAATATTTCAGGCAATTTGGGAATGTTGATGTGAAGAACTTCTTAGGCAAAGGCAAGAAGGCACAACTGAAAGTGAAAAACCAATTGGGCCACTTTGTTTTGAACAAAAGGGAGTAAGGTTGGCAAGAGGCTGACAGAATGCTAGAAAGCCTTGGCCTAAAGACTAGTTTCCTCTGGAAACATTATGACCCCAATCATTTCGTAACATTAAGTAGGGTCAAATATAGGCTGTCCAGCTATGACCATGTAAGGTTGCCTCACATAGAACAATATGCAAATCAATCAAAATGGAAGAGAGGCACACTAGAGGAACCTATTACACAAGAAGAACTAAATGAAAGAGCAAGAAGTAATCTCCTTAAGATCGCTGACTTGGAACTTCTTGCACAGGTATTCTCTCTTCCAAGCCCTCAAGTAGGAGCAGCTATCTCATCCTCCACAGCACAACAGGACGCAGTCAAAACTACAAATCAAGCCCCCAGCAAAGGCAAGGAAAAAGAGATGGAGTAAGAGCAGGTACAACAAGGACAGGTTCAGCAACAACAACAGGTACATCAGCCAGAAAAGGAGCAGCCAGGGCAAAAAGAACAAATAGCAGAGGCCCCAATGGTCACTGAGCAACAGCTAGCACAAATGGTGCCTCCTAGGCAAGAATCAAGAATTGATGCTTCAGTCCTCCAAACCCCACAAAGAGAGGACATAAGCAGGAAAAGGGACAGAGAG
>APFE030724535.1:0-47688 GCA_000404065.3 Pinus taeda
TGTTGTTCCTTTTCAAAAGGAACAGCACTTGCGTGTTTTTGCTGTTCCTTTTCAAAAGGAACAGCACTTGTGTGTTTTGTTGTTCCTTTTCAAAAGGAATAGCACTTGAGTGTGTCTGTTGTTCCTTTTCAAAAGAAGCAGCATTTGAGTGTCTCTACTATTCCTTTCTCAGAAGGAACAGCATTTGCGATTTTCTGTTGTTCCTCTCAAAGAAACGGAATCCTACGAATTTATATGTATGGATTCTTTTCTAAGGAATGCCGTCGCATTTTTTTGCTCTTATTGAGGATGCTTTGTGCCCATGTTCTCCTCAGTCCTTTAGATACAACAATGAACTTATGCGATGAACATAAACCATGATATACCGAAGTCAGCACATCATAAATCGCCATCACTATAAAGCCTAGTATGTATAAGAGGACAAGAGGAGGGACATTAACTTTTCATCTTCGTTGTCATTGTCTTATTACTGGCACCCTGGTTGGTGATCTTTATCATGACGATTTCCCTAAAAATCTTTCTTGATTATTACTTAGGAGTAAGAATAAAGGATTTATATCTGTCTGTTGGGATGATAAGACTTCTTCCACCATTCCCCGCTCTTAAGGAGTGCGGAACCACCCTTATGTGGAAATAAACAAGAAAGAGAGGTGCTCTACAAAAACAAAAAAAAAAAGAAAATATGAAATTGTCAAATGTAGGATAGGGGGTCTCAGCGAGAGCCAACCTACCATGATCATAAGGATGGAAGCGAAGTGGCATTCCCATTACGGCCACCACACCAGGGATATGGTCTGAAGGTATATTAACAAGCAAACCTTGGAATAGGGGGTCTCATCACGAGCCGGCCTGTCCACGTCTCGCGCCTACCTTGTGAATGGCATTATGGATATCTGGTTACCAAGCCAACATAATAGCCTGCATTTTGAGAAAGCAATCTTCAGAATAGACACAAAGGATCATGGTTCTGGAGGGTGAAATAAACAACTCTGCCAAGGTTATGAACACCCGTTGGCAGCAGAGCTCTGTTAATGGCATAGAAGTCGTAATGGTTACACCAACAGGTATGATATTAACTTTTTTGTCTCTTATATCCTTTGAATAGATCGTATGTCACACCCCGATGTATATATCGCATGAATATTCATTACCACCAATCATGGCAACAGAACTGATAATGACCACTAGAGATTTCGTACGCTTGACAGACGTCCCATCCCCCGGCTCCTCATTATATCACGCAGGCTCTTATGTAAAACGCGATCTACCTTTTTGCCTCGATTTCGGCATTTCGTTGTTTTTATAAAACATGGCATAATTTCATATGCTGTTCTTTATGACTTGACTTCCAACTGGCTGTTACTCCTCTCCTTGACGGCTGGGGACAACCTATCAGATCGTGGGGGGGAGGTAACCTCATTACTCCATGGATTACGTGGCTGCACACCATTCAGACGAGATAATGTACGAAGGAATGGCATGGGTTAACGGTATGATGATTCCATTTTACGGAAATTGCCGTCCACAATCCTTTTTTCGTTGCATGCTCTGTGATCTTTTCCAAAATTTAGTGATGATCATCCTCTCTGCGTCGCAAGCATCACAAGCAGTTGTTGTTCCATTAAGAATTCTGAGTAGAATCATGGGGGGAAAGACAGTCCGAAGCGAACCTCACGAGCTGACAGTCTCCGCTGTTGTCCGCAAAATCCTGGAAAATTTAGGGTGGTTGAATTATTTCAGCCGCCTACAAGAATCAAATGAAGCAATGGCGTTGGAATTCCTGCAAAATTTGCAGGAAAATTACTCTATAGTAGGAGGAAAGCGGATAGCGGTTACAGAGGATATCATCGCAGAAGTCTCAGGATTACCAGCTGCTAGACCTGTATGGACGCTGAAAAAGGAAAGATTACAAAAGGCTATGGAAATTTTCCAGGACGAAGGCCAAAGTTTGACAGTCAAAGGGAAAGGAGTTCTCCCGGCAACACTAGGAGAACCCTGGACCGAGCTAGCAAAGATAGTGCAAAGTTATATCACCTGCGAAGGGAGAAAAGACGTGGTAAGACCTTGTCACCTGAAACTTTTAGCTGTTTTAAAAGGAAAATGTTCTGTAAATCTCCCTGCACTTTTAAATTCGTTATTACATGACGCAGCCCAAAGCCTGAAGAAGGCCCAGCACATAGATGCAGTCGTTAGCCACCATCGACTGATTCGATTGATAGTGAGCCACAGTCTCACTCAACAACAAAGCACTTGGGAGGAACTGATCGCAATAGTCGAGGGGGGATCGGCTGCACCACCCCCAAAACCTGAATAGTCCTCCAGCACGCCGGAACGATTAGAGAGACGCAAGGAGTCAGCAGTAGAAAGATATGCTGCTTCAAAACGGAAACAATCCTCTGGTACGCCAGAACGACCAGAGGAACCCAAAGAACTTGTTGGCACACCCGACCAACCTGAGAGACCAAGGAAATCAGCTTGGCTGGCCCGGATACGAGGAAGGTTGGAAAAGATTCAGGGAACCACGGCCCAGCCAATTGAAATTGCGGACGAACCTCCAGAACCAGAAGGAGGACCCTCCGAAGGAAATGCTGAGCAATCAGGGGCTGAGGCTGACCAACCGGAAGGAGGAATTGAAGAAGGAGATGAGCAGTCTGAGGAAGAAATAGCCACCGAACAGGGTAATCAAGAAGAAGAAATAGTACAGCCAAGGGGTAGCCCATTGCAGGACCCTGTGGGTGAGGAGGAATTGGCAGCAGTTCTGGCCAATATGGGGGAATATGGCCAGCCCTCCAGCACAACAGGAATCCTTGACGGACCCGCAGAGGAAGAATTACCCGAGGAAGTGCATGCCGAAAAGGCAGGGGAAGAAAACCTGCCTGGTTATGATAATGAAATGGAAGACAACAATCAGAGACAATCTGTTCCCAAGACGCCGGAAGATATCCCAGATGAAGAAGGAGCAGACTTAAGGGCCAAACCATTTGCTGAGGCAAAGGAAATTAAGAAATAAGGAAGAAACAGCAGAGGGTGTTGGGCACTATAGCCAGGCTCTGACAGCAAATTCGAATTTTGAAAGCCAACTTGAGAATACAAAGGACCACAAGGAAAAGGAAGAGGGCCACTGCAGCAAGAACCCGGTGGACAAGAAAACGACAGACCTATACCTGTTTTGTTGGTCGAAACCCCATTAGGAGACCTACTGCCGAGGAACAGTCTGCTATTCCAAATGACATCGAGGAACAGGTTGCTGTTCCAAGTGACATTGAAGAACAAACTGTTGTTCCAAATATCGTGGAGGGACAGACTGCTGTTCCATCTGACCCTGAAGAATGGATGGACATTCCAATGGAACAGTAAGAGGCTCCGATGGCAGGGGGACCACAACAACCCTTTATTCGCGTTAAGGAAGAAACACAAAGCAAAGAGGCCCAAATAGAAGCACCACCCTCAGGGGTAATTCGGGTCCTAAACTCTAAGCAGCGTAATAGAAAGGTCCAGGTCAAACTCCCAACCTCTACAGCTTTATGGAAAAAGGATCCAAAAGCAAGGACCTTTCACAAAATGATGAAGGAAGCTCAGCAAGAAGCTGAGCAGCTGAGAGAACAAATAGTCCCCCAGGAGAAATACGAAGAGCTACAACAACAACTTCAGGATATTAGTCAATCCGAGAGCCAGGCCTTCGAAGGATGGCAAAAGGAACAAGAAAAGGTTGCTAAGGTAACTTGTCAATTAGATAGTGTTGTTAAGCAGATGGACACTGTGTGTTCCTTGTATAATGACGTTTTGACTTGTAGGGCCCCTGCTAAAAATTATGCTTTATTTTTGCTTGAACGATATTTGCGATTGAAAATAAAAGCTGTTAGGGCAGGTGCACCTATCCACATCAACACTGTTAATGATTTTATAGATTGTTGCAAGCATTACGGAATTAAGGTTCAAAGGTTATTATGCGAGTTTTACTTGCACAACCTCGTGCTAGACCAGGAAACTGATTTAAATCTTGGCCCTTTTGTTGGCGATATACAATTCCAAGCCTTTATCTCATTTGGGGTTAATCAGCTGAAATGGCTCAAAGCTTATAACACCTTTTAGAGACAGGAGAATAGCCTAGACTTATGGGTACGAGCCGAACCTAGAGACCCAGTGACGCTATGGAGAGAGCATAGGAGCCTTATGAGGATCCTGGGTGTCATCGAGATATTAGGACCCATGCACGAAGACTTGATTTGACATAGTCTGGAATATTTCCTGAATATTAAAGACCTTGCCATCGATGCTGCAAAATTTCGATACCGGACCTCTAGCCCAAATATCCAGCTTAGGGAACCATTCAAATACGAGAATTTTGAGCTGGCTGCCAGCCGATTGAACCTTTTTGGGGAATGGATTCTGCAAGCAGGGCCATCCTGGTTGGGGTATCGATTTTGCAGTCCAATTATTTGGCACCCTGCACTCGGATATTAGGCCTTGTATTAAATGTTGCGAATCAAATAAATCAGTTCTTTGATAATCTAGTTGCTCATCATGGTTGTCGGCCTCCTCGCAAGATCCCCTCTCCGGCCTATTCTCTCACCACCTTGCATGTCAACTATAATGTTTTCATGAGGGCATGAAACAGGATAAGCAGGGGGTATGTGGAGCACTTGGAAGGTATGCTTTTGACAAGCAATTTAGTGGATTGTCAATAATATTTGTAACCTTTTCTGCATTTTGAATTCAAAAGAGATAAAGGATTTTAATAAAATGTGAAAGAATTGACAAAGGAAGCTCAATTACTAATAATTGTCGTTTTTCTATGCAGGAAGACGTGGAAGCGAGTTTCCATCCAAAAGCGAGAAGCGAAGGAAGAATAACTGCTGTCCCTCCAGAGGGGAACTGGATGCGAACAAGATCGAGCAAATCAGAGCTGAATAGCCCATGAAAGGAAGGAAGGATATCGAGTCGGCGAACGCGAGAAAGAAAAGTGAAGGATTAATCGATTAGCGAATCCCTCAGGATCTTCGATCCTGAGGGATCATTGTTTTACTTATCCTTGTTATGTAGATACCTCCGTCGTTACTTTTATATAAAGGAAGAGCGTCATTGAGCAAGAGGACGACTGTTTTTACAATTTTAAGTTTCAGAACAAAACTTTGATCATCGAGTCTCACTGAGACCTGGTTTTGTTATACATTTGTTGATGCATTAATATAAAAGGTTGGTGTTTATTTCATCTCTGCGTCTGGAGTAATCTAAGGCGGTGTACCATCGGCACCTAAGGGCCCGGCTTCGAAGGACACTTGCTTTTGGATCATTATACTGTAATTTATGTGTGGTTTGTTTATCTTTATTACTCAGTAATCTGATACATCTTTTATATGATATGCTAAGCTCTGTTATGATCAATATATAAATGATTTCTCCATGTAATGACTCTGCACTGTATAATTGGATCTATTCAGGGTTGAATTACGTCTTTAATCAGTTATTTCTGTAACAGAGTGTCAGTATGAATGTTACTGTCATTGGATCCATGTGAAATAATACTTGTTGGGACTTGAAAGTAATGTTACTCTATTTAGAAACATAGTTATATCATCCATCATTCTCAGATTACTATATTAGTATAGAACATGTATATATGGTTGATCGTTGCTGTTCCATAATTCATCAAGGAATGTTGTTTCATAAAGTATATATTATCTAGTTTGCTTGAAGAGAAAATCAGAGTGTGAATCAGTTGGTTTTAACTCACGAGATTTAGTTATTTCGATTGTTGTTCCATTTTATTGCTGTTCCATTTACTATTGTTCCATTTTACTACTGTTCCATTTACTGTTGTTCCATTTCCATTTTGTTGTTCCATTTTACCTTCTGTCGTTTTATTTACTTGCCTTTGTTGTTTTGGTGTAAGAGAAGGTCTAAGGCTGTAGTGAGCCTCAGGAAGACGCTGCCTGGCTCTGAGACCTATAAGTCCATGCTCTAATTTCCTTTTTATCAGTTTCTAGAGGGATGGGTTATTGCTTCCGTACCCTTGACTGATCAACTGTCTTGTGTGATTCTATCTTTTGGATTAGTTTAGTTACAACTTAGCATCTTTTTTCTTTTGTATCTTCTGAACACTATACTACTAAGCATTACACGGACAAATAGCCTCGGCTTGAGCTACTCTTTACAATAACAAAACGTTCCCAGATTGATTTATTAATCTGGAATAATTAGAGGTGTGAGAGACCCTAGTTATAAGCTCTACAATAGAGAGAGAGATATTATTTTGTTTTCTTCCTTCTTTATTATATTTATGGGAAAGAATTATTTTTCAATTTTTTTTTTTTCTTTTCAATAAGTTAATGATATCCGTATTAATATTTTTCATTGAAATAATATTAAGGTAGTTATGAAAATAAAATGTCTAATAACCATTTGTAGACATTTCTATTTGTAAGTATTTGTTATATTAGAATAGGTAAATATCATGGCATTCTAATACCACATATTCATATCACCATTTTTCTAATTAATCAATTTAATTAAAAGGATAGAAAGTGCATAACCACTTTTGAAATACATGTAAACCTTTGATCTATGACTAATTGTTGCGGATGATAATTAATGTTAGATAAAAAAATGAAGTGTTACTCAACAACTTCATTGTCAAAGATAAGGACCTAGTCCATGTCACAAAAACACATCAGGAGCACTAGTTTATCAAATGTCAAACAATCATCCCCCCACTACAAGACGAGTGTGTATCCAACTCATGAGCTACACTCTGATAGCAATTTTTCAGAATAACAACTGTGATTAGACCAAGACCTCTAGGTGTTAATCAACTATTGCATTACCATAGATAAGGATCCATGAGAAGTAGTTATTACATGTTAGAAAACACATGTAGAGCATTGGCTTATCCAATGTCCAATACTAATGCTAAGAATATTGTAGAACATTTAGTGGATGTTAAATCCCTACTGTTCAGCTAATAATTGGCACAACCATATATATTAAATGGTCAACCATAAGGGCCAACCCATAAAAATCATTAAAATACACACTTCATCACAAATCTCAGGTTGTTAAAGTAAAAAGAAATCATAAAAAATAACTAAATTATAACTTTATTTTAAATTATTATTAATTATAAAAATAACTAATATATAAAATAAAATATACACATTTAAAAGTGTAATATCCCTTTGTTGCAGTAATAATGTTTTGGTTAGAGTGAATTGCATTAGAAAGAATGGCAGAAAATCCATGAAGAATAATGGATTAATTATGTAAATGAATCCTTATTAATAAATAGATGGGATGGTTGTAATTAGGAATGAGACAATTGGATATGAGATTCTTGTGAAAAATGACAATCTCATTAGTAAATGAGATTGGGATATTATTTCATGATAAGAATTCTAGATGAAATTCTATATAAACCTAAAGTATTGCAGACAAAAATTCATTGAGTTGTTTCACTATAGAAATATGTTAAGCTTGGATAAACATAAAATTATTGCGGGAGAGAAATATGAGATTTTATGGAAAAGCCAAGGTAATTGGAGAAAAAGGTCCACAAAAGCAGGATACACTACAAGAAACTTTATCATGATAGAAGGTATTAAATACATATTGAAGAGGTCAGCAAAGGGTGTTGAAATCTTGGAAATGACTTCTCAGCAAGCCTGGATAAACATAAAATTATTGCGGGAGAGAAATGTGAGCTTTTATGGAAAAGGCAAGGTAATTGGACAAAAAGGTCCACAAAAGCAGGATATGCTACAAGAAACTTTATCATGAAAGAAGGTATTAAACACATATTGAAGAGGTTAGCAAAGGGTGTTGAAATCTTGGAAATAACTTCTCAGCTTGGGGGTGAATTGAAAGAGGCAATTCTAGGTTGGGTGTTGAAATTGTGATATTTGTAGCTGTATTATGTTGTCAAAAATATTGGTTAAATTGTTGTTGACATCGCTTGATTACTTTAATGCATGAAAGTTTATATAAATATCATTTCTGCTTTACTAGAAGTGTGAAAACTATGAATTGTATTTGTATTAGGGATTTGGCTTTATGAAGCTAGACTAAAGTATTCTCTAATTTTCGCATAAATAGAAGCATTTCAGTAACAAATAATCATTCAAGTATATCCTTAACATTGTGCATTGATAAAAGCATTCATGTTTGAAACATTCTTGGTACTAGCAGTTGTGGATAAGCTTAGTGCAAACAAACTGTAGATTTAATTATGTTACTATAGACTTACTATCATAGGGATTACCAATATAGGAATCTTGGATGGGTGAAAATAGTACCATTGAATACCAAAGATTTACTATTTTCTCCGAGTAGGAGATTTAGATTAAATATCTAGAATTCATATGTTTATTTTAGAATTTCAATACTTATTGACATTAAGCATGTAAGTACATGAGTATTATACTATTAATGGAAGTAGTTACTAATTAAGTTAATTCTAATAATTCCTTTGCACTTGAAGAATGATAATAAGATAGTTAATAAAATTATAATTTTACTTACCCATGCATGCTGATTGTATTGATGAATTTGAACTATTAATGATAAACTTGGATTATTAGTTTAAAAGAAAGAAAACAAGTATAAAAATATTGGAGTTAACGTCCATGTAATAGTGTTTGGCACCATTATTTCATTTATCCTAAAAATGAAAATCAACCTATTGATGTATAAAGCGAAAAGATTATACTGAATGGTCATGCTAAAATTAGAATGGTTGTTTACATGGTGTTGACAAGAAATTTAAATAGGATATCAAAAATGATATTTCTCTATATTTAGGAAATTATAAATAGTAAAAAATTTTAAATGAAATAAATAAAAATGATATAAATAGTTGTTATTCATCTATATGTATCATTGGATAAGAAATGCAATGTACACCTAGGGTATGAGCCAAACTTATACCATATAATACATTATTGAATTGACAATAGAAAATTTACGCAGAAATTAAAAAAGAGTAATTACCCAGAAACTAAAAAAGAGTAATTACGACAAATTCAAGAGAAAGAACTAAAGAACACATCATATAAACGATTACTGTACGATATGGGTGAATGTACATAGGTGTATCAAATGGAAGAATTTATTACCCAACTTATTAATATAACTTTTGAGAGGAGTGTATATCTTCATGCTATCAAAACTAGCATGTATTTTAATCAAATAATGTTATAATAACACAATAAAAAAAAGAGGCTCTCATCTTCATAGCACTCACCTGTGCTCACATGGACCCAACAGGCATGGCAAGCGTAAAATGATTCTCCTAAAACAAACAAAGTGGAGGCATTTGGGAGATAAATAGCATGCACGTTATTCATAACTATGGAATGAATGATCCAAAAGTTGGTTAATGAGGGTAGTTAAGAGAGTTAGTATCTCACGATCTAGGGTGAGAATTTATTCAAACCCATCACCTTTGATAAAATACATGAAATCATAATCGTGGGTTTAATATAAGAATATATATTATTGTTTTATGATTCCAAAGTTTAAATAAGTGTAATCGTCACCAATTAGAACACAAGGGTTGAGCCAAAAGGAAGAAATGGCTCTCCATTAAATGAGGAAAGGAAATACCAAAAATAAATGAAATACATTGCAATGCTAACCTCAGAGTTATTTTAATATTTCGTATTACCTAAAGTATCAATTCGATCATATATTATATATAGGAACATTGTGCAATATCTAAGGTAACATAACCGAGTATTCGTTAACAATAGTGCAATTGAAATTTTTGTAGTGTGGCTGGATAAAATGGGAGCTGAAATCAGTTTATAATAAAAAACTGGGTTAACGTGCATAACATTTGAGCCTCAGACAAAATGGGGTTATCAAGCATGAGGAAATAAGTTCTTATAGGTATCGAAACACTAATGAGGAATTAACTTATACAGTCTTAAGTATAATAAATGATGAAATGATGAAGGTGAATCTATTATTATCCTATAATAAATGATGAAGGTGAATCTACTACTATCCTATAATAGATGGAGTTGGTATATTTTTCTTCTATTTGCATGATTTGTAACAAATAGTTAATATCCATCTCCTAAGGGCTAAGTAGCAATAAGATATTTTCCTAAGGGATTGTGAAATCATAAATACCCCTTAATAAAGACAAGGGACAAAAGTGTAAGTATAGAAATATAATATAAATGGACTAAGAATTCATGTTCATAATGTAATTCTATGAACTTCATGTATTTATAATTAGCTAGCTTCGATGACTGTTGTAGTGAAATTCATTTGAATACATGTACAGATAGGGCCTTTAAAAAATAAAAATAAAAATCTCATGAGCGGGAGATGTGACAGATGGTATCTGTGTCCGGGAAAACTAGTGTCTTTTTGATCTGTTAGTCCCACTAGGATGGGTAGCTATCTTAGAAAAAAACAATCAAAGAAAATTGTGATTTCCTTTATGTATGATAGATAAGAGAGAAACAACGGGACCAACCTAGATCTTCCGCTTCCCTCCTTGCTTGTTTCCTCTCTCCCTTGATAGAGCTTGCCACTCCTCTGCTACTTGTCTCGCTTTAGAGAATACCTATAGAGGCAATGTGACAAAACACCATCAAAGCATCTCGATCTATAATACTATAATGAATGCATAATCAGAAATACATTAACCATACAATTACATTCACAAATAACAAGATTCACAAATACACATTTATATGGAGGAAAACTCAAATAACTTTATTAATAATAGAAGAGAGGATTACAACCCAACTGTCTAATCCAGCATCATCCTCGCAGCATCAAAGCCCTCTTCACCTCATCAAAAGCAAGATCACCCAACAATACAATGTCTCTTCTCAAAGAGAAACCAACAACACTTACAAATTACAAAAATCTAGCCTCTAGATCTCTCAGATGAGGGATCCATATACAGATGTCCTACAAGGTTGTGAGTCAACTCTAGGTTTCTAATTAGTGTCATTCTGCTGATAGTTCTTGGTTCCACTTCGATATTTCTTTGATCTCTTACTCATCCCTAGGCAAATTCAGAGAGGCAAGTGTCATATGAGAAGTTTCTAGAAGATTCCCTGGGTTTCCAGTTAGGAAATTGTCTCTGCCATTAGTCTAATTTCACTCATCGCACCCCACAGAAGGCTCTTTCAGTATGCACCACACCTGGCTAGTGTAGCAACAAGTATGCATTGCACCTTGACTATGGAGCAGTCAATATGGTCCAGTTTTAACCAGTTCTGAGTGGTTTTTCAAGTGGAACTTCTGGGAAATGATGTAGTCACTTGACCATGACCCTTTAGCGTATGAAACAATAATTTTAGGGGTCAAAGAGCCTTTTGTTTATTGACATATGTGATTGGGGTTGAAGTTCCCAAATATGTCTATAACACTTGCCCCCTAAAGCGTGAGGTCGTAAATCTTCTGATGTCGAGTGAAATACTTTATCTCCGAGGTTTTCAAACTAGAAGGTAACCTGTAATAAGATATAATAAAATACATCATCATCATATTATTTTCATTATCTACCTGACGTGGGTATTCACATGCTCAGCTTTTATAAATTCATTTTCATGTACATGGACCAGATAACCATCTGCGGTTATAGACTGGTGATTCTTTATATGTAGAGTCATCATCCCTTAGCTTGGATGATCATCTGTGCAACTTCTATGTACATTTGATGTGTTTATTTTCTTGAATATATCGTAGCCCGGATGGATGAAGCTAGATCCAGGGTCTTCAAACTCATTCAATCTTCGCCCAGTGTACAAGTTGATCCATGTGAAAAGATGTTCTAGAGTTGAACATCGAAAGACATCACCTGATTACCAGCAAATGATGTAAGCTGTTAACATGTGCGAGAGGAATCACCGATAATGATAATGACCATCAAGGTACTACAATGCAATTCACATGTTGTGAATATATGAATCGATGTTGAACACCACACAAAATTTTTCAGTCGAAGGTCATTGATCTAAGCTTATCATCAGAAGTGAAAAAATTGCAATTGAGGGATGCAAGCTTCAAAGTACTAACAGGGTTGTTTCTAAGTCAAATTCTTGGATAATGTGCTGATCTCTACAAGAAGTGACTCGTCATATTCAGGCCTTGATGTATCCCACATCTACAACAAGAAAAGAAGCAAATGATTTTCTGGAGGTGAAAATGATCTGATGATACAAGGTTTAGGAATGGCGGTCATGAAAAATGGAGGGTGAAGGAATTGTAGTGGATGAGGCGTTAGATGGGTGGTGAATTCTTTGAATGACTTCTCTTAAACATGCCAGTGACACTGAAATAGATTGGTAGCGTTAACCCCAAAAAATGGATGGTACAGAGGACCAATGGCGATATGACTGGTGAAGGGAATAACCCAACGTGACTCAATCATGGTGATGGAGTGAAAGTGTCATGCTCAAGAGCAACCTGTTACCAATAAAGTCCAAGTTTTTTCCCCTTTTTCACCAGTCATTGCTAACTAGTACCTCTTTATTTTTGTGAAGCTCGAGGAAGATAACATATGCTTGTTCTATAATTTTCCCTTCGGGCAAACCTGTCGTTATGTTTTAGTGAGCCTAGTGACAGTGATACTCGTTCTTGTCCAGGTGGACAATTTTGTCACTATTGTTTTAACAAGTTTAATGATAAATATAACTCAGTCCTTTTCATATTTAGAGAGTTTTAAAAGGGATGAAAAAGAAACTCCAATAGTCCTTTTTTGTAGCATAATCCCTTAAGTCTGAACAAGTATAAAATTACATGAAGGGGATGACATTTTGATCGCTTTAGCGAGCCGAAAAAGACAAGCGCTCGATCTTTTTGTTTGATAATCCCTCAGGTTCTAAAAGATTAAAATGTACAGGAGGGATGGCACTTCTCTTTACTTTAACGAGCTAGAAAGGCCAATAGCTCGGCAATCTTTTCATATTTAACGAGTCTAAAAAGAGCTTAAAAGGAACTTGTTTTTTAGGAATAAGTGATGTTTTTGGGTAGCAGTTGGTTCCAGGTATGTTTGGAACTTCTAAAAGCATGGTAGTATGAAGAGGGTGGCTAGCAAAATCACTTGTCACAGTTGTTCCTCAAAAGGGTAAACAATCAAGTGGAAGTGCATGATTGGTCAGAAGAATGGAGGTGATGGAATAACACAACCAAGGTTCAAAACGCTGATAGCATGGAAATCAAAGAGGTTGTTTACTGAAGGTGGGTTTATTTTTTAATAAGCTTGAACCTTGTGCCAACATGTGCTCAGTGGCAGGTTTATTTTTTAATGAGCTTGAACCTTGTGGAAACATTTCTCGTGCCAATGATTTAAATATGTCTCTTGTCAGTAGGTTCATTTTTTAATGAGCTTGCACCATGAAAAACTTTGCTCATGCCAGTCGTTTAAAGATGTCTCTTGTTAGTAGGTTCATTTTTTAACGAGCTTGCACCATGCGAAACTTTGCTCATGCCTTTTCATGCAGGCTAGAAATGACCAAAATATAGAGCTAACTACATTAAAAGCTAACCAAAGACTGAGGTTAGGTAGGATGGTGTTTTCCTCTATCGAGGCAAAATCTTTCCTTTGCTTTCTCTGTGCACCGCCAACAAAGGTGAATGGTGGATCAGACCATTCACCTAACCTAAGTAGTGGAAATAAAAAGCTAAAAAGCTAAAAAAATGAAATTGGTTGTCTTTTGCTTGCATAAAAAGCGTTGCATGCCACCAAATATGAAGAAAAGTAGAATTTCCAAGTTACCACATGGAAGTCCTTGCAGTTAGGCAAGATTATTTCTGTTTGTGGCTAGACAAAAACACTTCCTTGGCTCTGCCCATAGACAAAGGTGAATGGTGTGAACTTCGAATCACATAACCTTCGCTTTTCAGACCGATCCTCAAATCCTACAAGGAAATGGCGTTTCAGATCAATCATATAACCTATGAGGAAATCTATCTTTTCAACTGGGTTGGTCTACGGAAGCAGACCAGGGTGCATGCCCCCTAAACTTCATTACATTCAACGAACTTGTGGTAATTAGGTGGATAAAATGAAGGTTGAAGACACATTCTTGATTTGAAGAGACCATTTAGGGATGATGTTTGACTTGTAGCTATGTTTGAACCAGAAAATGAAAGTTGGTCGATAAGCTGTATCATTCTGCCTTCATGTGGGAAACATATTACCCAAAAGAGTGTGGAAACAATAGCTTCCATGCCATCAACATAGTCATGTCCAAGGAGTAGATTATAATCTAATGGCCCTTGGATTGCCATCACGTTTAAGTGAACAATTTTCATTTTCAAAGTTATTGGTAACTTTGGAAGGATCCCTAACAATCGACTGGTTCCTTTGTTAAAGCCTGACAAATTTTGATTCTCAGGCAGAGGCGATGGAAAACCAAGCACTTTCCAAGCAGTTGAGGAAAGGATATTCACTAAAGTCCCTTCATCTATGATGGTGCCAGACATGATCATTTGGTACACTTGTATTATGATCCGGAATGGTACACTAGATGGAAGGCGGAGTCTTGCTAGTTTATTCCAATCGAAGGAAATGACTAGATTGTTCAGAGGAGGTATTGGATAAACAGCTGCATGAACCTCCTGAACTAGGGAAATTTCCTCCTATTGTAAAGCAACATGTGGATTTCCCCTATGTTCATCAGACTCTGTATTAATAAAAAGAATTTGAATGGTGTCGCTCTCATTCTCTTTGGGAATTATATCATCTGAAGGTAGACCTTTTGAAGGAAAGACTAGGTTGACTTCCATCTTGACCTATTGACTTTGGTTCAGTATGGACTCAGAAGGTTTACTTTCAACGATAGGTGTTTCTACTGGAAATTGAGTTATGTCAATAGGATTTTCAACTAGCGATGGACTTGGCAAGAGTTTCTTGTATCCAAGTCAAAGTCGCTGCGGTGATGCAGGACAATTATCCAAGATACTTTTGGCTTCATCTAGAAAAGGACAAGGGTGAAGGTCATGATCTCCTTCACACAACTTACATGGAAATATGAGCTTTCCTTTTTTTCCATTGACTTCATTTTCACTAGTTGATGGTGTGTTGTCAACATGATCGACAAAGGTTGATAACGCCGGGCATTTCAAACGGGGAGACCATTCTCTCAAGATCCACGGAATGCAAGGAAAATCTCAATGAAAGTGGTTTCCTTTGCAAATTATGCATGGAGATTTGGGTTTGGAAGGTTTGGTGTGCAGATTTTCACCAAATGATACATGGTTGCTCCCTTGCTTGACTAAATTCATCTTCTTCTTCTCCTTCCCTTTTTTCTTCTTCTCAGTTACTTGGTTTTTAGTATCACTAGTTTCACCAAGCAAAGAGGATGGAGGGGAGGGAGAAACAAACGAAGTAGAAGGTGAAGGGACAACTTTAGTATCATCTGGTCGTTGATTTGATTGCTAAGTTATTACGGTGTTTTGAATGACAGAGGTTGAGAATAGCCATTCTGGCACATCAAATGTAATTCCTGGAAGGGACAATGTAGCCATATATGAAGCACCAACACCTCCCCAAGAAGAGAAAGGACTAGGATTCCCCCCAAAGGGAATTCCTTGATTGTTGGACTCCATTACCTCAACCTAAGATCAATGGAGGAACAGGGATTTTATTTCGAACTAAATAAATTTTGTGACGCTTTGACACAACTTTGCTTTTTCAGTTTTTAAGAGTCGAGAAAAAGGTAAAGATGACTTTAGTGACCTTCGATTTTTAGTGAGCCTAAAGTGACAAGTGCTTAGATGGACCTTTTATTTAAGGGAATCGAAAAGGAATGAAAGTGACTACTCTGGAAATCTAGACAACGGGATTACCAAACCAATCGAAAAATTGCAATACAAACCATGGTAGTAAATTAACGAGAAATTACCAAGGACTTTAGTTATGACAACCAATCTTCCTGAATGCTATGTTCAGTGCATTGCGATCAATAGGGCAGTAGACACGGCTTCCTAAGGATAAAGGATATCATCCTATTGTGGTCTCCCAATATATACTCGATGATACGGGGAACACAAGTCCGTAGTAGCACTTGTCATATCAAAGTGGAGGAATCACCCAACCTTCAATGAAAATGAGAGTTACCAGGCTTTACGATGCCAGAACATGTCTCTAGCCTAGACTTCTAGATGTGTTGTGTTAGGTTCCAAACGTTTTTATGTTCATTTAGGTTTATTTTAGAGTTGATATTTTTTAAAAGTTTGTCTTTCAAGGTTCATCGTGTGATGTAGACGTAAAATTCCTAAATATGCAATCTAAAATGATAAACATTAATTTGTTTTCTTTTAGCAATGAAAATCCTAGCTACTATGGAAAGAAGAGTATAATTCTTTCAATAGAGCGCAAAGAACACACACTAAATGCACTTTTCCTAAATCATTTCCCACATGTAGTCTAAATGAAAATGCACATGCATGTATTTGTTTTTTCTGTTTCCTTAATGTGAGAATGCCAAAAAGGAAAACTAAGTACAGATATGAACTATATGCTTCAAAGCGACACTTCAACAATTTCTTTTCAAAATGAAAGGAAGACTGAAATGACACTTTTGATTTCGAATGGAAAACTTCTTTCGAGACTTCAAATATTGACAATTCAAATCAAATACAATGACAAAAGTACAATCAACTATCTAGAGGAGGAAGACTTTACGACACTCTTCTTCTTGACTCAAAATGATAGTTACAACACTTCTGAATAAAAAGCGATAGTTTGATTAAGCTACTCTTGACAAAGGAGGACTGTAAACGATGAAAAATACATAAAAAAAACATTCACAAATCTTAGTCAATGGAAGCTGAATAATGTAAAAGAAGAAGGCTTCAGCAATGAGATACTGATCATAAGCACGAAAACTACTGAATAGAGCTAAAAACAAGGAGAAAAAAAACAAATTCCAAAGAGGAAAATAGTATCACTCAATCATCACACCTGTCCTTAAGGGAAATAGGGATGCATCTCACCTGCAACACACACAGTAGGTGTGATGCATATAGGCTATCAGTTACAAATAGTGAGATGGGCTAGGGAAAAAAACTGAGTTTGGTTTTTGCCCAATATTTGCAATTAAGTTTAGTGATTTAGGCTGAGCTATGATAGACAGTAAAAACAAAGTAAAGGGGTATGATCTTATGAGGCTATTGAGCTACCACAAGGATGTTTAGGATTCTTGTAAGTTAGATGTTCAGTTCATAAACCAACCTGGAGATTGACTGAAGCAACATTCATTTACTTTGCAATTGCATAGAAAAAGCAGTTCGAAGGCTAGCTAGCTAACTTTAGGCTTCATCTGTAGTTTATAAAGGAAACAACAATAACAAACAACCAAACTAATCGCTCCCCAGTAGATTCACCATTTTGCTTCCTAGAAAACTAGTGTCTTTTCAATCTACTAGTCCCACTAAGATGGGTAGCTATCTTAGAAGTAAACAATCAAAGAAAATTGTGACTTCCTTTCTGTATGATAGATAAGAGAGAAGAAAAGGGGACTAACCTGGATCTTTTGTTTGCCTCCTTGCTTGTTTCCTCTCTCCCTTGATAGATCATGCCACTCCTCTCCTAATTGTCCTGCTTTAGAGAATACTTATAGAGGCAAAGTGACAAAACATCATCAAAGCATCTCGATCTATAATACTATAACTAGTGCAGAACCAAAAATACATTAATCATACAATTGCATTCGCAAATAACAAGATTCACAAATACACAATTATATGGAGGAAAACTCAAATAGCTTTAATAATAGTAGAACAGAGGATTACAAACCAGTTGTCTGATCTAGCGTCATCCTCCCAGCATCAAAGCCTTCTTCACCTCATGAAAAGTAAGATCACCCAACAATACAATGTCTCTTCTGAAAGAGAAACCAACAACACTTCCTTACAAATTACAAAAATTCATCCTCCAGATCTTGCAAATGAGGGATCCATATATAGATGTCCTACAAGGGTGCGAGTCAGCTCTAGGTTTTTGATTAGTGTCATTCCACTTATATTTCTTGGTTCCATTTGGAGATTTCTTTGATCTCTTACTCATCCCTAGGCGAATTCAAAGATGTAAGTGTCATATGAGAAGTTTCTAGAAGACTCCCTCGGTTTCCACTTAGCAAACTATCTCTGCCATTTGTCTATTCTCACAGAAGGCTCTTTTAGTATGCATCACACCTGGCTAGTGTAGCAGCTAGTATGCATCGCACCTTGACCATGGGACAATTATTATCGTCCAGTTCTGGCCAGTTTTGAGTGGTTTTTCAAGTGGAACTTTTGGGAAATGATGTAATTAGTTGACCAGGATCCTTTAGGGTAGGAAACAACACCTTTAGGGGTCAAAGAGCCCTTGGTTTATAGACATATGCGACTGGGGTTGAAGTTCCGAAATATTTCTATAATAGTATCAAAGCCCTAGGTTCAACTATCAAAGAAGATGGGCTTGTGAAAAAAAATAAACTTTAGGCGTGATGCAAATAAAACTAGGTAAGGTTGCTTTTGAGAAGTGTTTCCTAATGTTACTATAAAATACTTGATAAGCATAAATATATTTAAATAGTTGCATTAAATGAAATTAATTTGTGTTTGTGACTACATCAACAATCTGCTAAGAAAATTTGGGATTCGTGGTGATTATCATGCAGGGTTATTGGATATGGACTACAAGATGGGTATACAAAATATTTAATTCTTTTTATATGGAGATTCCTGTAATATGTAGGAAAAGTACTCCATGCTTGTACCTATAACCTTTGACACCAGCAGTGTAGAAGTCTAATTTGAACAATGAACAAAGGACCAAATAAAGGTGGGTGGTTCTTGAAATTGGTTAACACTTGGTCACAAATGAGCTGATATAAATTGATTTAAGTTTCAATACTTTGTTCGATTAATCAATGTGAATAAGGACACAAAAATATATAATCATAATTTAACCATAAATGGAATCTCAAGCATCACATTCCAAGTTGGGTACATGAATGAGTGATAAGAAATGATAGGTCTCTGTAATTGAGACGATAAAATACATTGGGAAACCTTAACATTAGATGATAAACCCTCTTGGTCTTCACTATGAAATTCAGGGTTGGATTAACCTTCTAAGGGATTTATTTGTCTTGAAAGTTACTTTATACAAGTACAACACATGGCCAAAAATTGGGCCATTTAAGGGATATTTTCATTAAAATTATTGAACACTAAGAAACACTAAGAGAATCCACTTGAGCAAAGGCTACCTACAATGATCTTCAGTGAAAAAATATAACTCGACTCCTTAAACAAGAGCATATACATACATAAGAAAATGGCAACCTATATTTTGGAATGTTGCATGCAGCAATGGTCACATTAGTTGGTATAATTGTGAGGAAGTCAAGAAGAAATATATAAATGAAATAAGGTTGAGACCCTTTCTAGAAAAGTCTAGTTTAGGATACTCATCTGGATTGGCACAAAGTATTGACCTCTTCACTACCCATATGATTGGTTGCATGTCAATATTACAAGAAAAGGGTAACTATGATTGTAATGATACTATAGGCAATATGTGGGTATAGGTAAAAAGCCAGATGAAAAACTGTAAATGGATTATTTTTCAAAAGTATATGAGTTTTATTATAATAAAAAAAGAGATATATGTTGGACTTGAGAGAAAAAATTATTCACACATGTGCCAAAAAATAGAGGTAGTTAGGAAATGTTGCACAAACAACTTTGTGTTTTCTTATATAAAACCCAAATGTGATACCCATTATTCTTTCTAACTCGACTAAGGACATGTGTAATATGATGATATGATCTATTAATGTAATGGATGTAGTCATACAATTTGTTTTTCTTCCAAACAGTTTGCAACTTTGGTGCTTGTTTATGGCATCAGAAGTGTATAGTTTACATATAATATATATAACTACTTAATTAGTTTCCATGTATTTCATTTTTATTTAGTACGGATATCAACTTGGTTTCCTAAGGTCTTAGTTCCTTCATTATACTTGTGATATAAATATTTTGTTCTGATGCCAGTCTTTCATAGTTTCGGCCCTAGGAATTACTTTATCTCCCAACTGTTCTAATGTTATAACACCATGGAATATTTAATTTCCCTTGGTATCATTAAGTTCCCCCTTTCCTAAGGTTATGACTCACCTACATAATGGTATAGAGGGTTGATGGAATTGATGAAATGATTTTATGCACACTTTGACATTGACCAACCCTATTCTAACTCCTTGGCATGATTCTCATCCCTGCCAAAATCGTTAATGTTTCACCATCATTCTCCTTACAATATCTATGCAACCCACCTCACCCTTCTCCATTTAGGGCATGCCACGCCACTTCAGCCACGTGATCTCATACTCACCAGCTATTATGTAGGCGACCTTGTCCTTATCACTGTGATTGGACTCAAATGATTGGGATTTTGGGCTTTTCAATCAATGATGATTACATCAATGTTTCCAACCCTAACTTCATGTTCTAGAGTTTTGTTCTTACCTCGCTTGAAATTCCTCATTCGTTTAACTAGTTTCTGCTACATACTATTTATGTCGAACCCTTGGCTCCCTTGGCTTCGACAATGTAGGTGTTTTCTAGAAATTTGGGGCAATTCCATGGCGTCCATGTTGCCGTTTATACCTTGGTGCTATGAGGGTTTTATCTCACTGGATAAGGAACCAATAAGCCATCTCGCCTAAGCTTGACGGTCTTTATTTGTTCAGGTAAATGTATATCATTTATTTCTCCTCATTCTTGTTTTCAATTAAGAAATGATTATATCTATGCATGTGCTGAGTTATCTTTATTGTTATAGGGCTTAAGGGAGATTATGTTGGAGGGCCAGGTAGATATACAAAAGGGGCACTTTCCATCCTCGTTCAAGAAACCATGGTTGGTTATTTTTTTTTTAGGTTGTCTCCAGATTGCAGAAATATCTAGTTTTCATATTCTACTCTCCCTCATTGCCTTACTTTATTTTCCTAATTTGCTAACCAAGTTTCTACAACGTAAGTGGATAACAATTCCATTTTCAGGAAAGGTAAGATGGTTTTATTTTGATTTTCTCACTATTGCAATACTCATGATAGCTAACTATTGTTTCCTTAATTCGGTTCTTGGTTTCGATAACTCACCTCCCTTTTGTTTGGTATGCCCCTGTAGGTATTCTCCAAGGCCTTTTCTTGTAAGCATGATATTTATTCTAATGTTCAACAGGATAATCTAAATTTTTACATTTCTTCAAGTTGGTATTGGCTTTTGAGCCCCCTTCTCTTAGGAGTATTTCACTACTAGTGCACATTCACATTTATAGCCTTCCATGGGCCTGTTGAAATTAGATGCAACACTTCATTGTTCTCAAAATTATATTTTGGGCGTACGCCTGAAAAGTGGAATGCAAAAGGCTTTGGTATTGTATTTTTTTTTTTTCTTCCTTTAGAATGACTAATGAGCTTTCCCCCAGTGTTCATTTGTCGACCGCTATGCCCCTATTTTCTAGTTTTGTTGCATAGCTCTACATGGGTGGTTCACCCACTAACTACTATTTTCATTTACATTGAAATGCCATATACTTGAACTATTTCTCTTTGATTTTAAATCATTGACATTTTCAACTATAACTTATTGGTGTTTCCCCCCTTCATTGCTAGAAATATTAATATAATGGAATTTTCATTTCACTACATTATTAATGGTCAGGATGGCGCTATGCTTATGGTAGAATCCTTCCAAACATACTTTGCCTCTTAAGTATTATTCTTAATAGTCTCACTTATAAATAAAAAATACTTAATAGTTTCATTTATACTAATGTTTCATCACCAGAATTTAGTTGGTCTTACTATACTTTAGGCTTCTTCTAGGTTATCCCAGTTTCCTATTGAATAATTGATAAGAGAAATATTTTGTTGCAATGTCTTTGTATGCTTGGTTCCAATCATAGTGCAAGCCTATTCAAATCAGCTTAAGTTATTCTTAATGTTTACAGTGGTTCTAAGTTTTCTTCAATTTATTAACCTAAGTGGAAGTCTCATAACTAGGCCCCCCATATAGTAGTGTTAGGTTTGTTTTGCATCTGAATGATCTTTTCTAATTTATGTATGAAATTTAGAATATATGTATATACTTTGTCCTTTGGAAATTCTATACGTGTGATGTTACGTCTCAGTCATTTGAGTTAAATAACTACCATGGCATCTCCCAGAATTAATGAGTGAATATGTATAAGTGGAAAAGGGAATAAACCCTAGTCATTTAGTATACGTAGCCTCTAGCACAAAGTTTTCCTACATATTGATTTTGTTTTTCGGGGATTCCATACATACTCAGAATTACAGAGTCGTTTCTTTGATGTGAATTCAATCATTATCGATAGCTTTATTTATTCAATCTGTGGTTAAAATTGATTTATATAGTTGTCTTTTATGTCTTAACAATGAAACTACCAGATTGGTTTTTCTGCTTCCCATTCCACATTTGGGATATGACATGCAAGACTTCTTTTGCATTTACCTGTGAAAACCTTCCCAGATACTCCTCCTGTTGGAAATAATACTGAGAGGGGGGTGGGGGGTGAATTAGTATTATAAAATCAATAACTTTTTCATTTCCATGATCAGAATCATATACGCTACTTCAATTAAACGAACTCGTGTGTACACACAATTGTGTTTAATGTAACTAGCATATATCCAACAAACTTATGACTCAGTTAATTCATCATATGTTTCTCTTTAATTAGTGCATTAGAACTTCATTAACCATATAAACATTAACCAGGTGCAGTAAAAACAAAACATATCATCACACATATTAACACCAAGATATAAGGTGGAAACCTAATGCGTGACAAAAACCACCTACTGTTGTCTTCCTTTAATATAAGGAAAACTTGTTTACATTATTGTACTAGTGCAAACTCATACTAGTACGCATGCACCCACCTACAGAAGGCTACAACCTTCTCTCGTTCTCCAACTTCTACTAGAAGGGATTTACAACCCCCTCGCTCTTGTACTAGCTAATATATTTACTAGTACGTAGGCGCTGACCTATTGAAGGCTACAACCTTCACTCATTTTCCAGCTACTACTGGAAGGGAGCTACAATTCTCTAGCTGTTGTACTACCTGATATGTTTACCAGTACATAGGTGCAAGCCTACAGAAGACTATGACCTTCTCTCTTCCTCTAAAGACCACATTTCATAAATTTTCAAACCAGATACACTTGGAACACAACACCATAATCTGAAGGCCATGTTTATCCAATTTTCATAGTAGACCCATCAACAACATTAAAGCTCAAAGTCAATCACCTCAGCAATACAACCATTTGATTAACTAATCATTAAATATTCAATCATCAATCTCTGAATCACTCTCAACTGAATCACACAGCCACTAGAACACAGAACAGAATCGAGGACTCTATAACAACCACTAGAACCATTTGCAGATTTAGATATCACATTTCATAATGCATAAGCTACTATGATGAACCGAACTAGTGTGTATACGCACTTTTACTAAGGAAAACTTGTGTACAAATATGCAAATACTAACTTAACAACCTCACAGCTATTTCAAAACTCAGCCATACCCAGATCATAACATTTGTAGAATAAAACATGAGTCAGTATTTAGATCTAGTCTGTCCATCATCAAACCACATAATGATAATACATTCCAAGACTTAAGATCTCTATCCATCATCCATCATCATCCACATAGGTGCATCCTTAGTTCGGATCAAGAAAAGCATCACAAATCCATAACGTCCATACTGGATCTCACACTTTATCAGATATTCAATTCTTGCACTCCATGGCCTAATGATCTTCTCCTCCTTATATACTTTTATGTCTTTCTCAATACCATGGAAAAAAACCACTTAGGACTAATACCTTGGACCAAAAAGCTAGGGTCAATACCTCATCCCAGATACCTTTGACCAATGCCATGGATCAAAATACCATGGACCAAATATGACAGACCAAAAACTTAGTTTTCCAACATGTACGTGGTTTCCCTCTTGTGAAAGTGCGTGTGTATGTTATACGCTCCTTGTGGTCTATTAACCTGCATGTATACGCTTCTTTGTCAAGATGAACCTGCTTATACTTTTCTCTCTTAATTCTTTGTAGTCTGATCATCAATTCTTTGCTATTGACCTGTTGCATTGTGATATGTCATCTGAGTGAGTTGTCATCAAGGACAACACCTGTATCATAATGCCAACAATATCCCCCTTTGGACTTGTTGGTAACAACCATACTAGGTCACTCTCCCCATTTGACATCAAGGGCAAAGGGTGGACCAAGATATTCTCTCCCTTTGATATACATTATGTTGTCCATACTCCCCCCGAGTACGTGTTGAAATCTCTGATTGAGCTCCCCCTTTGCACATGCTAAGATGTACCAATCCGTCCATGCTCCCCCTGACCACATGCATAGTTCGTAAAAAATTATTTTTCAAAAGAATAGCATGACTCTACAACTCAACTAAGTGAGTATGACCTTCCTATCACCAATGACTCATACATATATCAATCTCCCAACCAAGTTGGGATACACCACTTTTGGCTCATCCACCCAACCAAGTGGGGATATACCAAATGTTTATGCATGACTCAAATACAAATTATTATAGCATCCTTCCCATGCATAGTGGGGGTACAAATTAAATCATATGACTCATTGTTCTTTAAAAGATATACATGACATTTTTTAACAAAGACCAAAGACCTAAAAACGAAAATGATAGTCATCAGCAACTATCGTACACCATATATGATCTGCACCATAAGCATCTATCAATAGCATCCAGACCTGCAACCTGCAATACCATTCTCTTGGAAAACCAAGAACAATATGCCACTTAAGTGATCATCCATGAATCTAATTTGAATACCAACAATTTGACTGCAAGTATTATAGCAAGATGTATCATTTAGCAACATAAGCATCATCACCAAAGACTTTTAACCATAATGTCAACAATGCATTATTCGAAGCATATGCTCCCCCTAAACACATTTCCAAGTATCATCAACAAATTGTAACCATTATCAAACAGAGCAAATAATTGACTGAACCATATCAGACCCTTTTTCCTGAGTCTGTCACACTTCTTTTCCTCAAACCAACATATACACGACTGTGTAGCTTCGAACTCCTGTATATACGCGACCTGTCTTCTTGAAACTTGCGTAGGAGATTTAAAACACTGAAGTTCCACACTTTTAGCTCCCTCTGATTTTTTTATGTCTGTATACTCTGTTATGCCACATATTTCTGATTGTACTTCCTTCTTCTTCCATATCTTTGAGTGTGATGAAGTTTTCTCCTTTTGGTATGGTGGCTGTACTTTGTTCCTGCATTCCTTTGCTATATGTCCAAAATTGTTACATGCATAACATATTACGTGTTTCATATTCCTTCTGTAGCAGTCAATGGCTTTGTGACCAAACATATTAGAAGAAAAAAAAATATCCCTTAAAGTACCTAGAATGTGACGACATTTCTTTGTGATGGTCTTGAACCATTCCACTTCTGCATCTAGCTGCAACATGTCCAAAATTATGTTATATGAAACATTCAACATTATTCATCAAAGGGAATAATCATCTATTACTTCCATATTTTGGAGTAAAATATTTTCCTTGAAAGGTTTCTTTCCTTTGTTGTTGATGGGGTTGACCTCTTATCTCCTTGTTGATCATTTTAGGTTTTGCATTAGAGTTCCTTGCCTCACCTTGTGAGCTAGATTCACCTTGAACAAATTCATAAAAACCAAGACCAGTTTTGATAGCAGGAGACCTTTGACTACTATGAATATCATCCAAAATTTTAGTATTTTCTTGAAATCATCATAATTTATCTTTTTCTTCTAATTTATTTTTTAAGATATTTACCTCAACCTGATGTTGTACTTCCAACTTCTACTAGAAGGGAGCTACAACCCCCTAGCTCTTGTACTAGCTAATATATTTACTAGTACGTAGGCACTGACCTATTGAAGGCTACAACCTTCACTCATATTCCAGCTACTATTGGAAGGGAGCGACAATCCCCTAACTGTTGTACTAGCTGATATGTTTACCAATACATAGGTGCGAGCCTATAGAAGGTTATGACCTTCTCTCTTCCTCCAGGGACCACGTTTCATAAATTTTCAAACTGGATACACCTGGAACACAACACCGTAATCTGAAGGCCACATTTATCCAATTTTCATACGAGACCCATCAACAGCATTGAAGCTCAAAGTAAATCACCTCTACAATACATCCATTTCATTAACCAATCATTAAATATTCAATCATCAATCTCTGAATCACTCTCAACTGAATCACACAGTCACTAGAACACAGAGTAGAATCGAGGACTCTATAACAACTACTAGAACCATTTGCAGATTTAGATATCACATTTCATAATGCATAAGCTACTATGATGAACCGAACTAGTGTGTATACGCGATTTTACTAAGGAAAACATGTGTACAGATATGCAAATACTAACTTAACAACCTCACAACTATTTCAGAACTCAGCCATACCCATATCATAATATTTGCAGAATAAAACATAAGTTAGTATTCAGAACTAGTCTGTCCATGATCAAACCACATAATGATAATACATTCCAAGCTTTAAGATCTGGATCCATCATCCATCATCATCCACATAGGTGCATCCTTAGTTCATATCAATAAAAGCATCACAAATCCATAACCTGCATACTGGATCTCACACTTTATCAGATATTCAATTCTTGCACTCCATGGCCTAATGATCTTCTCCTCCTTATATAGTTTTATGTCTTTCTCAATACCATGGACAAAAACCACTTAGGACTAGTACCTTGGACCAAAAAGCTAGGGTCAATACCTCGTCCCAGATACCTTGGACCAATGCCATGGTTCAAAATACCATGGACCAAATATGACAGACCAAAAACTTAGTTTTCCAACATGTACGTGGTTTCCCATTTGTGAAAGTGCGTGTGTATGTTATACGCTCCTTGTGGTCTATTAACCTGCATGTATACGCTTCTTTGTCAAGATGAACCTGCTTATACCTCTCTTTCTTCATTCTTTGTAGTCTGATCATTAATTCTTTGCTATTGACCTGTTTCACTGTGATCTATCATCTGAGTGAGTTGTCATCAAGGAAAACACCTGTATCATAATGCCAACAATATCCCCATTTGGACTTGTTGGTAACAACCATACTAGGTAACTCTCCCCATTTGACATCAAGGGCAAAGGGTAGACCAAGATATTCTCTCCCTTTGATACATATTATGTTGTCCATACTCCCCCTGAGTACATGTTGAAATCTCTGATTGAGCTCCCCCTTTGCACATGCTAAGATGTATCGATCCGTCCATGCTCCCCCTGAGCACATGCATAGTTCGTAAGCAATTATTTTTCAAAAGAATAACATGACTCTACAACTCAACTAAGTGAGTATGACCTTCCTATCACCAATGACTCATACATAAATCAATCTCCCAACCACGTTGGGATACACCACTTTTGGATCATCCACCCAACCAAGTGGGGACATGCCAAATGTTTATGAATGACTGAAATCGAAATTATTATAGCATCCTTCCCATGCATATTGGGGGTACAAATTAAATCATATGACTCATGGGTCATTAAAGGATATACATGACATTTTTTAACAAAGACCAAAGACCTAAACAAGACCATGATAGTCATTAGCAACTATCGTACACCATATATGATTTGCACCATAAGCATCTATCAATAGCATCCAGACCTATAACCTGCAATACCATTCTCTTGGCCAACCAGCAACAATATGCCACTTAAGTGATCATCCATGAATCTAGTTTGAATACCAACAATTAGACTGCAAGTATTATAGCAAGATATATCATTTAGCCACATAAGCATCATCACCAAAGACTTTTAACCATAATGCCAACAATGCATTATTCGAAGCATATGCACCCCCTAAACACATTTCCACGCATCATCAGCAAATTTTAACCATTATCAAATAGAGAAAATAATTGACTGAACCATATCAGACCCTTTTTCCTGAGTCTGGCACAATTCTTTTCCTCAAACCAACATATACACGACTGTGCAGCTTCAAACTCACGTATATATGTGACCTGTCTTCATGAAACTTGCGTATGAGATTTAAAACACTGAAGTTCCACACTTTTAGCTCCCTCTGAGTTTTTTATGTCTGTATACTCTGCTATGCCACATATTTTTTATTGTACTTCCTTCTTCTTCCATATCTTTGAGTGTGATGATGTTTTCTCCTTTTGGTATGGTGCCCTTACTTTGTTCCTGCATTCCTTGCTATATGTCCAAAATTGTTACATGCATAACACATTACATGTTTCATATTCCTTCTATATCAGTCAATGTCTTTGTGACCAAACATATTAGAAGAAAAAAAAATATCCCTTAAAGTACCTAGAATGTGACGATCTTTCTGTGTGATGGTCTTCAACCATTCTACTTCCGCATCTAGTTGCAACATGTGTAAAATTATGATATATGAAACATTCAACATTAGACATCAGAGGAAATAATCATCAATTACTTCCATAGTTTGGAGTAAAATATTTTCTTTGAAAGGATTCCTTCCTTTTTTGTAGATGGGGTTGACCTCTTATCTCCTTGTTGATCATTTTAGGTTTTGCATTAGAGTTCCTTGCCTCACCCTGTGAGCTAGATTCACCTTGAACAAATTCATAAAAACCAAGACCAGTTTTGATAGCAGGAGACCTTTGACTACTAAGAATATCATCCAAAATCTTAGTACTGTCTTGAAATCACCACAATTTATCTTTTTCTTCTAATTTATTTTTTGAGATATTTACCTCAACCTGATGTTGTACTTCCTTTTCTAGATATTGCTTCTTCAAGATTTCTTCATTTCTTCCTTCTTCCACTTATTGCCTTAATTTGAGAATCTAATTTTCTTGTTCTTTATCTACTTGAGGTAGTTCTTCATTCTACGATTTTTTAATGATATCACTTCATCTTGCAACATTTGACATACCTTGAAGGCACAATCTAGCTAAGCTTTTAATATGGTAACTTCTTCTTTTAGGGCGCACTCCCTTTTGTTAAATAGATCTTGTTGAGCTATGATTTTATCTAATCATTCATTTTCTTGTCTCTCCTGTTGTCATCATTCCATTGAGTTGTGTTCTTCTTTTGAGGTGCTTTCTACTTTAGCTTCTTTCCCATTTTTCTATGGATCTCCTTCAATTGATCAAGCTTCTACCAAAGGACCTACTCTGATGCCAATTGTTGGAAATAATACTAAGAGTGGGGTGGGGGGAGGGGGTGGGTGAATCAGTATTAGAAAATCAACAACTTTTTCATTTCCATAATCAGATCCATATATGCTACTTCAGTTAAGGAACTCACGTGTACACGTAACTATGTTTAATGCAACTAGCATATATCCAGCAAACTCATGATTCAGTTAATTCATCATATGTTGATCTTTAATTAGTGCATCAGAACTTCATTAACCATATAAACAGTAACCAGGTGCAGTAAAAACATAACAAATCATCACGCAGATGTACACCAAGATATAAGGTGGAAACCCAATGCAGGACAAAAACCACTTGACGTTGTCTTCCTTTAATATAAGAAAAACCTATTTACAATCTTGTACTGGTGTAGGCTCATACTAGTATGTAGGCACCCACCTGTAGAAGGCTACAACCTTCTCTCATTCTCTAGCTTATACTAGAAGGGAGCTACAACCCCCTCGCTCTTATACTAGCCGATAGATTTACTAGTACGTAAGCACTAGCCTACTGAAGGCTACAACCTTCACTCATTTTCGAGCTGCTACTAGAAGGGAGCTACAACCCCCTAGCTCTTGTACTGGTTGATATGTTTACCAGTATGTAGGTGCTGGCCTACAGAAGGCTACGACCTTCTCTCTTCCTCCAGGGACCATGTTTCATAAATTTTCAGACTAGATACCGCTAGAACACAACACCATAATATGAAGACCACATTTCATCCAATTTTCATACTCGACCCATCAACAACGATGAAGCTCAAAATCAATCACCTCTGCAATACAACCATTGCATTAACCAATCATTACATACTCAATCATAAATCTATGAATCACTAAAAACTAAATCACACAGTCACCAGAACACAGAGCAGAACCCAGAACTTTTCAACAACCACTTGAACCATCTGCAAATTTAGATATCATATTTCATAATGCATACGCTACTGTGATGAATTGAACCAGTGTGTATACGCGCTTTTACCAAGGTGAAACTGCATACATATCTGCAAATACTAACTCATCAACTTCACAGCTATTTCAGAACTCAGTCATACCCAGATCATAACATTTGCAGAATAAAACATGCATTATTATTCGAATCTAGTCTATCCATGGTAAAAGCACATAATGATAATACATTCCAAGCCTTAAGATCCCAATCCATCATCAATCATCATCCACATAGGTGCATCCTTAGTTTAGATCAAGCAAAGCATCACAAACCCATAACCTGCATATTGGATCTCACACTTTATCAAATATTAAATTCTTACACTCCATGGAATAATGATCTTCTCCTCCTTATATAGTTTTAGGCCTTTCTCAATACCATGGACCAAAACCACTTAAGACCAATACCTTGGACCAAATACCTAGGGTCAATACCTTGGACCAATACCATGGATCAAAATACCATGGACCAAATAGCACAGATGAAAAACTTAGTTTTCCAACATGTACATGCTTTCCCTCCTGTGAAAGTGAATGTGTACGTTATACTATCCTTTTTGTCTATTAATTCACCTGCATGCACTTGTTTGTCAAGGTGAACCTGCGTATACCTCTCTTTCTTCATTCTTTGTAGTGTGATCATTAATTCTTTCCTATTGACCTGCTGCACTGTGATCTGTCATCTAAGTGATTTGCCATCAAGGAAAACACCTACATCATAATGCCAACACCTTCACTATCCCTCATTGAGGTATTCTAGATAGGTGGAAGTTAATTTTTAACTTCTTCGAAGTAGGCAGTATAATGTTTCCGACCAGGTTTTAATTTTTCATACCTTTACCTAGTTCTGCTATTAATGCAAATTCCACAAATTCCACTAACTCCAACTTGTTAATTGTTTTACTATTATCACAGATTTCCCTTACAATAATTTAATCATTTAAGTATAAACTTTTGTACCCAGAAGTCTCCTATTCATAAGAGGTGTGCATACATGAGACTGTATATACTATCATCCTATTGATTTTCTCCTCTACTTCTAAGCTAGAATGCATATCTCCAGACAAGTTTCAAATATTGGAATTACATATCAATAAGATGTTAAATAAATTAGTACATGACTAATAACAATCATAACTCAAAAACAAATCCAAATTACATAGATACAAAGAGACTCAAGTGTCTTTGTAGTTGTATTTCTTAAATATATATATATAATCACTTGAACCACAAAGATGCATAATCTCCTAAAAAATTAGCCAATGTGATCGCATCTATATTAACTTAATTCACCACTCATAGTGGGAATGAATATAAGGATACTCAAGGTTATAAAATTGACCATAAAATAATTACATGATCAACTACCTTACAAAATAAAAATTCATAAGGAAATAAATACTTTGTTACCAAAAATTCGGATTACCAGCGATCGAATTAGTTTGGAAAGAAAAACTTGCCACCCAAGCATTAACCATCACCTTCCGCTCCCTCTGAGATGATATCTCTTTCCTCCCATAATCAACAACCTCCACTATCTCGGTGAGGGCATTTCTATGCCTCACTTTCCATAGCAGACTTTCTATAATGGCATCCCATTTTTCCAGGTTCTGCCAATCCCCATAGCCTAGGATTTTCCTGTTTTTATTTTCTTGTAATGAATATTTTTTATCCTTTAAAACCCATATTTTTCCACTACGGTGCTTTTTCACCCATTCTAGTGTTATTTCCCTAGGATTGAGTGATTTTCCCAGGTTTTTCTCTACTTATCTAGTAAATCACATGATTTCACTCTAGGGGTTTTTTTGGAATGATTTCGGAATGTTTAATATTATTATTATTATTTTTTCCATTATTCAATCTATCCATCCTAGATTATGGATTATGATCATGATCTCATCCATCACTTTTTTCTTTCTAGATAATGTCTTCCAATACCATATTTAATTACTTCAAATTCAACCGATTACATTATTACAATTTTTCCCGACATATCAAACCTTGGCCATCATGCCATTATTATCAGTATTTCAACTACTAGATACAATGTGCTAATTATTATAGTTTTTGAAATAGATGGAAATTACATATTCCCCTCTAAAATAGAGGAATGTCATCCTCATGTTTTATTACTCATATATTTCTTTGGAAAACAAAGCTGGATAATTAGTTTTGATGTGGTTTTCTAGTTAAATTTCTTGATGACCATGGTCTTGTTACTCTACAAACTCTAGCTATTCTTCAAAATCTGTTTTGACACTGCTTTCTGCACTTGTGATTATAAGAGAATGATAATATTTACTTAGTGCATCAACAATTCTATTTTATTTTCCCTTAATGTGTTTGATTTCCATTTCAAAATACCTAAGGAAGGCTAACCATATTGCTTGCATGGAATATAGATTAGGTTGACTAAAGAAATACTTTAAGTTGACATGATCAATTACCAACAAAAAAATATTTCCCAGCTAATAATGCGTCCACAATTTTATGGCATTGATTACCGCAACTAGCTCCATGTCATAAGAAACATAATTTTGCTCCTATTTTTTCAATTTTCTTGACTCATGGGCTGTGACAACATTACCTTGCAACAACACACCCCCCAGTCCTAGGAAAGCATCAGTGCACACTGTAAACTCCTTGTTTGGTTATGCTATCTTTAAGACAGAGGTTCTTGTCAAAATTTGTTTTAATTTATTAAAACTCTCTTGGTATTTGTCTGTACATTCAAAATTCACCCCCTTCTTCTATAGATAGGTAATGGGGTAGGACAACTTTGAAAACCCCTGCAAAAACCTTTGGTAGTACCCAATAATCCCCATGAAGTAAAGAACTGTTGATACATATTTTGGTATTGGTCAATTCATCATGGCTTTAACTTTCTCAAGATCCACCACTAATCCCTCTCTTGAAATGATGTGTCCTAAATACTAGATTTTGGCCTTATAGAACTCACATTTAATGCTCTTTGCATAAAGTTGATGCTTCTTGATTGTTTACAACACCAATTTTATATGATCTTGGTTTTCCTCCTCATGTTTAGAATACACTAAGATATCATCAAGTAGATTAACACCAAACAATCAACATACTTATGGAGCACACTATTCATGAAACACATAAAAGTAGCAGGTGCATTAGTGAGTTTGAAAAGTAATACGACGAAATCATAATGTCATTCTAAAACTTGTCTTATGTGTATCTTCACCCTTTATTCATAATTGATGATATTCAGTTCATAGATCAATATTTGAATAAACAATTCCCCCCCTCACTTGATCAAATATATTGTCTATTCGAGGTAGGGCATATCTATTTTTAACGGTTAATTTATTCAGCTGTCTATAGTCAATACACATTCTAAATGTACCATCCTTTTCCTTAACAAACGGTATCGGGGCTCCCCCATGGTGACACACCCAGTCTGATATAGCCTTTATCTAACATCTCTTGTAGATGAATTTTCAGTTCTAGTAGCTATAGGGTACTCGTTCAGTATGGAGCTCTGGACATATGCGTAGGCATGGCATTAAGTCAATTGATGAATCTATGCTTCTCTTAGGGGACAACTTGGGAATTTCTTCTGGAAACACATCTTGGAAGTCTCTTAGCATAGACAACTAGCCCATCCTTTCAGATTTTGTTTGTTGTCTGTGTTCTTCCATATGCACCATAAAAAATTGACATATTTTCCTTGTTGTTATTTTTACTATAATGTTTTTATTTTTCTAACTGGGACTGGTTTTGCCTTTCCTTTTATCGAAAAGGAATTCCCTTCTAAATCAATGCAACTCACAGTCTTTTCCAGACAATCCACAAAAAAATTTTGTTGTTCCAACCAGTCCATCCCAATTAAGAAGTCATATGATCCTAAGGGAAGGATGGTTAAGTTGATTTCTATAAGATATCTTTTTAAATTCATTACACACTATTTTACCACATGGGTCATTTTCCATTTGGTACCAATGGCTAACTGTACCAACGAGGAACTTTGAAATATTTCTGATTTTAAATTACAATTTTCCACCATCTGAGGATTTATATAGCTTAGGCTATCCCCAGGGTATATTAAAACAAACATGGGTTGGTCTTCAATAATACCTTCAATATCAATCATGTTAGGTTAATGTTCTTCTTGTCAGTCCTCTAATTCCACATTGATTCTCATAATGCTTTTGGCCACATTGTTTACCATAGAAGCTTCATGTGCCCCTTGTACATTCTAAATGGACCTGGGTTGTGGGGGAAATCCCATAGTAAGTGTGGTTCACCACAGCCCCAACATTTTAGTGGCTCTCATTCATTACCCCTTATGACATTTTTACTGCTAAACTCTATAGGTTTTGAGCCAGTGTAAGATTGTGCTAACTGATTTTGAACTCCTCTGTTAATTTTTTATGTTGGTGGTCTATACCAAATTTCTTTAAATAGGTTGGCTTTTGCCTCTTCACATTCATCCCCATCTTATTTTTATCCTTTCTCTTCTCACTTTGATTTATAAACTGTTGGTAGAAAAGTTTGGCCTTGCCAACGGCTTCATCCATAGTTCTGAGATTATCAAATTTGACTATTGATTTATATATAGTTGGTAATTAGTTTAGAAATATCTGCACCTTCACCTTTTCCTCTCTAATGTAGGTCACATACCAAAGCAAGTTGATGAACTTGGTCATAAAAACATTAATGGTAAGTTGTCCCAACCTCAATTCATGAATTTATTTTTCTCGATCATCATAATACCTCTCGCTTAGATAGTGAGCTTTAAATTCTGGCTGAAAATCATCCCACGAAGCAGTCTTCTCATCCAATAGATGTATAATCTTCATCTCCTCCCACCACAATGTGGCTTTTCCCTGCAATTGATAAATAACTAATCTTTATTTTAGGTTTCTTTCATACTCATACACTTAAAAGTACTTAACCATATTCCAGAGCCAGCTTCTGCATCCTCATCTTTTTCCTCGTAAAAGTAGGAGGTTTTATCTCTCGAAAACCTCTATTTAGTTCCTTATTATTCTTAACCTTATGGGTTTTAGAATCTATATTATCAGATCCTTCATTAATTTCTAATTTTCGTGACCCTTCTAGCTCAACGCTCTTATGACTAGATTTCTCAGTCCATTCTCTAATAAGCTTCTCCTTTTCTTCACTACATTTTATAAATTGATCATTGCTACTCCAAAGTTGTGCCAATTCCTATTGCAATTTCCTTACTATCTCTACAAACTCAGTGGGCATTGAAGTACCACCTTGCCCAAGTTCTATGTATATATCATCCCCTCAGGTAATGGCTACGGGTGACTCCTCCATCCTTCAAAAAGAGTAGGGTAACTGTCAATCAAAGTAATTTAACAATATCATAGACTTTCCTTCTAATGCTAATCCTATGCAATAGTAATGAGTAATGGAGCCTTTATGAAAGACTAGTGTATAAATATGGGTTTTGGTACCATTTGTAATGGACCTAGTCATATATTTTTCTTTGTTTTTTCTTCCATACAGTTTGCAACTTTGGTGTGTGATTATGACATCAAAAGTGTATAGTTTATAAATAATATATACAACTACTTAATTATCTTCCATGTACTTCATTTTGATTTAATATGGATTATCAATCTAGTTTCCTAAGATCTTAGTTCCTTCATAAAACTTGCGATTTAATTCTTTTGTTTAGATGCTAGTCTTTCATAGTTTAGGCCCTGGGAATTACTTTATCTCCCAACAGTTATAATGTTATAATACGACGAAATCATTGATTTCCCTTTTTATCATTAAGTGCCCCCTCCCCTAAGGTTATGAATCACCTACATAATGATATAGAGTGTTGATGGAACCATTTTTTCCACACTTTGACATTGGTCAGCCCTGTTCAAACTCCTTGGCATGACTCTAATCCCAACCATAGTTATTAACATTTCATCACCATTATCCTTACAACAACTATGCAACCCACCTCACCCCTTTCCATTTAGCGTACACCATGCCACTTCATCCATGTGATCGTGTTCTCACCAAGTGTGATGTAGGCAACCTTGTCCTTATCCTTGTGATTGGATGCCAAAGGATGGGATTTTGAATTAATGGTGATTACTCCAACATTTCCAACCCTAAATTCACCTTCTACAGTATTTTTATTTCCCTGCTTGGAATTATCCATTCGTTTAACTAGTTTTTGGTTCATAATATTTATTTTGAACCCTTGGCACACTTCGCTTCAATAATACATGTTTTTAACTTAAATCTGGGGAAGTGCCATGGATGCCCTGTTGCAGTTGATACCCTAGATCTCTGAGGGTTTTATCTCACTATATAAGGAGCCAATAAGCCATCTTGCCTGGGCTTGAGGGTCTTTCATTGTTCAGGTAAATGTATATCATTTATTTCTCATCACTCTCATTTTCCATTAAGAAATGATTCTCGTTTTGTGCATACTGAGTAATTTTTGTTGTTACAGGGTGTAAGGAAGATTGTACTAGAGGGTCAAGTAGATATACAAAAGGGGCACTTTCCCTCCTCCTTCAACAAACTATGGTGGGTTTTTTCTACTCTACATTATCTCGAGATTGTAGAAATATATAGTTTTCCTATTCTACACTCCCTCGTCGCCATACTTTGTTTGCCTAATTTGCTTACCATGTTTCTACAATGCCAGCGCATAATAGTTCCAATCTCATAAAAGGTAAGGTGGTCTCATTTTGGTTTCCTGGCTATTGCAGTACTCATGATAGCTAACTAATGTTTCCTTAATTTGGTCCTTGATTTTGCTAACTCACCTCCCTTTTGCTTGGTATTCCACTACAGGTATTCTCCAAGGCCTTTCCCTGTAAGCATGGTCTTTTTTCTAATGTCCAACATGCTAATATAAAGTTTGGCATTTCTTAAGGTTGGTCTGGGCTTTTGAACCCCCTACTCTTACGGGCATTTCACTGGCAGTGCACATTCACATTTACAACCTTCCATGGGCCTATCAAATTTTGATGTAGCCCTTCGTTGTGTTCTAAAGTATATTATGGGTGTACCCCTAAAAACTTGAATGTAAAAGGGTTTGGTACTGTACTAGGTTTTTTTATGCCTTGAGAATGAGTGATGGGTCCTTTCCCCAGTGTTCACTTAGAAGCCTCTATGCGCCTATTTTGTAGTTTTGTTTCTTAACTCTACATGGGTGGTTTACCCACTAACTCCTATTTTTATTTAGACTGAAATTCTATATTCTTGAACATTCTTTCCTTGTGTTTAAATCTTTGATGTTTTCAACTATAACTTATTGGGGTTTCCCCCCATTGTTACTAGAATTATTAATATAATGGATTGTTTGTTTCATTACTTTGTTAATGGTGAGGATGACACTATGTTTATGGAATAATCTTTGCAAACATACTTTGTTTGTTAAGTATTATTCTTAATTGTTTCATTTATAAATAAAGAATAATTAATTGTTTCATTTATAAATAAACATCTGATACTAATGTTTCATCACCAGAGTTTAGTCGATTTGAGTGTACTTTTTACTTGCAAGTTATCATAGTTTCCTATTGAATAAATGATAAGAGAAATATTTTGCTACAATGTCTTCGTCATGCTTAGTTCCAATCAACGTGCAAGACAATTCAAATAAGCTTATGTTATGCTTAATGTTTACAAGTGTTATGAGTTTTCTTTAATTTCTTGACCTAAGTGGAACTCTCATAGTTGGGAAACTCATATAGTAGTGTTAGGTATGTTTCATCAATGCATGAGGTTTGTTTTGGATCTGAATTATTTTTTTTATTTATGTATGAATTCAGAATATATGTATATACTTTGTCCTTCTAGAAATTCTACACATGTGATGTTACATCTCAGTATTTTGAGGTAAATAAATTCCTTGGCATCTCCCAAAATTAATGAGTGAAATATGTATAAGTGGAAAAGGGAATAAACCCTAGTCATTCAATATATGTAGCCTCTACAGAAAGTTATCCTACATGTTGGTTTTGTTTTCTGGGGATTCAATGCATACTCAAAATTACAAAGTGGTTTCTTTCAGATGAATTCAATCATTTTTTATAGCTTCAGTTATTCAATTTGTGGTTAAAGTTTATTTATAGAGTTGTCTTTTATGTCCTCACAATGAAACTACCAGACTTGTTTTTCTTCTTCCCATTCGACCTTTCAGAAGTGACATGCAGGACCTTGCTTACATTTTCCTACGAAACCTTTCCTAGATACTCCTCCACCATCGCTCACTGAGGTGTTCTAGACAAGTGGAAGTTAACTGTTAACTTCTTCACAGTAGGCAGTACAATGTTTCTGACCAAGTTGTAATTTTTCATACCTTTACCTAGTTCTTCTATTAATGCAAATTCCCCAAAGTCCATTAACTCCAACCTATTAAGTGTTTTACTATTATCACATATTTCCCCTACAACAACTTATTCATTTAAGTATAAAATTGTGTACCCAAAAGTCTCCTATTCATAATAGGTATGCATACATGAGTGCGTATATACTATCATCTCACTGATTTTATCCTCTACTTCTAAGGTAGAATGCATATCTTCACACAAGTTTCAAATATTGTAATTACATATCAATAAGTTGTTAAATCAATTAGTATATTACTACTAAAAATCCCAACTCAAAATCAGGTCCAAATTACATCCAAAAAAAGAGACTCTAGTGTCTTTATAATTGTATTTCTTAAACAAAAAATATAATCACTTGAACCACAAATGTGTATAATCTCTTAAAAACTCAACCAATCTAACTGCATCTATATTTCCTTTATTCACCACTAACATTGATAATGAATCTAAGGATATGAAAGGTTAAAAAATTGAGTAGAAAACAACTACATCAACTACCTTACAATAGAAAAATTCATAACAAAAGAAACACTCTGTTACTAGAAATTGTGATTGCCAACGACCAAATCAGTTTGGAAAGAACAACTTGCCATCCAACTCTGAGCCATCACCTCCAGTTCTCCCTGAGCTGAGATCTCTTTTCTCCTAGAATCAACAACCTCTTCTATCTTTGGGAAGACATTTTTATGGCTCACTTTCCTTAGCAGACTTTCTATAATGAAGCCCCTTTTTCCCGGGTTCTGCCAATCCCCATAGCCTAGGATTTTCTTGTTTTTATTTTCTTGAAAATCATTCTTTTTCATCTTTTAAATCCCATCTTTTCCACTACGATGATTTTTCACCAATTCCAGTGGTGTTTCCCCTGCACTGAGCGATTTTCCCATATATTTCTCCACTTATCTAGTAAATCACATGATTTCACTCCAGGCGGTTTTTGGAGTGATTTGGGAAAGCTTATTATTATTATTAATTATATTATTATTATTTATTTTATCCTTTATCCAATCTATACATCCTAGATTATGGATTAGGATCATGATCTATTCGTTCCTTTGTTCTTTCTAGATAATTTCTTCCAATACCATATTTAATTATTTCAAATTCAACTAATTTATGTTATTATATTAAAAAATTGATATCATAATTTAAATATTATTCTTGAAATATAGTCGTTACTTGAAATTATGGTCTCTCCATTGCTCTCTATTTAAGCCTTTACCATGATCTACCTCTTCATCTGGTCATGATGATGAACCACACTTGTTGGTTCAAAACACGTCAGCCAAAAATTTCTCTTATGTGATTTCTACTGAAAGAATTTTTTTAATACATTATTATAGTTTCTTCCCACAAAGAAAACCTTGTCCATCATGCCATTATTATCAATATTTCAACTACTAAATATAATGTCTTAACTATTATAGTTTCTAAAATAGAGGGGCATTGCAACCTAGCATTTGAATAAGGATGATATGATCTAGCCCTCAATGTTTGACACTCAGGTTGGAGAAGTTGCGTTTATGTCATTCGATATATATATATATATATATAAAAAATCTATATAATATAAAATCAAAAAATTAAATAAACATTATATACATTATATATAATATATATATATAATATATATATATATATAGATATATATTATATAGTGTTGGATTTCTATCTAAAGTGACAAAAAATATATTCGTGACGTTAAATTTATTAACACTCACAATCTGAGGTAGTGTTGAGATTATCAGTTTGGAACAGGAGTGTAAGGCACATAATAATGAAGAGCGGAAAGAGTCACTCAAATCAGTGACCCATGCTACAGACAGTCTGAAATTTAAAAAAAAAAATGTGTCAAACATATTTCTACAAGAGAAATGAAGGCTTGGATGCACCTTAAAATCATAATAACTTATCAAATATATCAAGTAACATTAATTTAGGAAAGGGAAAGACAAAAACAACAATACTTATTACAAATAACTAAATATAGGACAATAAGTGGCAATAGAAAATAGTAATTTTGTACCATCAATTTTGAATGATTAAGGAAACACATAGAATTTCCTATAAGTCCTTACTATGAAATAAAGTAAGAAGGTATGAACTTGAATTAAAAGTTGAGAATACCAAGTATGTTTATGAACACATTGTCTAAGACAAGTTTATCGTTAGAAAGAAAGGAGCATGCATTATAGCCATAAGATACAATTTATTTAAATGTGTGTGTGTGTGTGTGTGTGTGTGTGTGTGTGTGTGTGTGTGTGTGTATATATATAATGGGGTTAATAGAAGGATTCAAAACTATTAGCACTTAACAAGTATAGAAAAAGTCATTTTTCTTTAGCATCATATCAAGAAACCAAAAGCTAATAACAAAAGTAATTTGAATATTATATGGCTGAGAATTAAACTGCCAAAGATGTTTAGAGTGAAATTGTTGTGAATAACTGATAAGGTTTTGGGAAGGAAATGAAATATTGCTACAAGGAAGTCGATGGCTAAATCAGTGATATCGTCAAATGAGGAAATTAGAAAGAGTCTTGTAGATTATGTTGCAATGTTTGAGAACCCACAATAATAAGATTGTGGAGGGTAACTAATAAAAAATTTACACAACAAAACACGCACCAACACTATAAAAATAGACTAGATTAAGCCACCCTTGACTAGATCAACAAATATAATAACCATGTGCAAGATGTTCTACACCTAGATACAAAAGAAATCTATGTGTAGTTGAGATAAGAGTATCAAAATACCAATTACTAATTACATTAGCTTCAAATAAAAGCTAAGAAACTCGAACTTAGTAGAAAAGTTAAAGAAGGAAACAACCTCACAATGGTCGAAATTGTAATACATTATGTTGGGTCAATCAAGAAAATTTGTGAATGGTGAAAATATTTTAACTACCAATGTCGGTGATGATGAATTCATAGGAAAGATAGTCAAGGGTAGACATGTATAAGTCCATATGAAGGCCATTTTAATAATAATATAGTAACCATGAAAATGACTAAAATAGTATAAACACCATTGATAATGTGTTATCTAATTCATAATATTCTATAAACATACTCTGATAATTGTTATCATTATGGGAGAAATGCGAAAAACAATGTACAATTTTATACCTTGAAGTTTATAAGTAAACAATATTCAAGTTGATGGGTTTCGCCACCATATCTATTGCAGTAATATATTGATGGTACTGAATTTAGTGAATATATGTTGTTACATGCAATTTGCATCTACAGATAAACACATTTTTCCTACGTGGATGACTACACCAAGAACAATAGAAAGAAAGTAGTTTAACCTTTTCTTATAGAAGATAGATGAGATGGAGGAACTTACTTGTTTCCATTCGCTTCCTTGATCTCTTTCAAATCGCTCTTGTCACTCCAACTTGAACTAAATACGTTCAAAAGGTACCTACATCAAGAGAAACATAAACAAGAAATGATCAAAGCATACATGATCTATCAACTATAAAAAGATGGAATCGAAGATATTGAGACACATAATCATCACATATATGAACAATCATATGAGAAAAGTAATAAGCTCTTTATTAATATAGAAGGAAGAGTATCACCCAATACAGTTCGATCATGTGCCACTCCTCCAACTTCAGTTCAACCCTCGCCACATCCAAATCACACAAATCCATTAGCATAACATTGCTTAACATAAACTTAATCCTAAAACCAACAAAATTTCTTTATAAACTTCTGATTCTAGCTCTGTGATCACTATGATGAGTGCTCATTTTATAGGAAATGGAGGTGGTTTTGTCATAAATGATGGTATTGAATGGCTTTCCAATCTTGGAGTTAGTTTCCATAGAGTAAGGGATGAGAGGATATGATGTTAATGGATCTTTAGCCTATCCAATTTCAAGCTCATATGAGGAGATAAGAGATGAGAACCTTCTAGAATCATCTAAAATGAAGGAATATTACTAGAACCTTATGCAAATTTCGCTCAATCTCACTAGCACAAGCTAAAGAGGGCCTAAGTGCACTATTGTTCAGGCCATAGTGGGCTTGCCTACTCTACAGCGCACTGTCTCAAGGCTTGGGGTGCGCTAGTGTCCCAAGGAGGCATTTTAGGAAGGCTTCAGGGCATGAAACATTCATAGAAAGAGGCATTCAATGAGTTGACTTCTCTAGGGCATGTACCAACTAAATTAAGATTTCATCAACGCTAAAAGTACTGATCTAAATGTCGGGAGTGATGTGCCCAAATAGACCCGTGACACATGTGGACAGTAGTGTTGAGTGAAGGTGAAAATTAAGAAGCACATATTCAACATGTAAATAAATGTGCTAAAATAGGATCAGAGTATGAATGCAAGAGTATGTCTTCCTCAGAATTGGGTCATCACACCAGATGAAATAGCTTGCTGACTAAAAGCATGAATGGCACAAAGTATTAACTTGTCAGTCCTAAGAAAATATGGAATCCATCTCGTAACATAAATATTTTAGCAAAATGATAAAACCACATAGAACGAACCAAATAGGAACTGTAGCTCTTCAATTGGATTTCTTAGTCATATTAAAATTTTTAATGTTTTCATGTATTGTTACTAAATAAATAAGTACACGACAAATTTAACCTAATTGAGTGGAAAATGCTATAAGTAGAGCTAAAGGAGACCTTTACGCATAATTGTTGTATCTTAAACCAGAATTGTTGTATAAGTAAATCCTTTACTTTTGAGGAGAGTATATCAAAACAAGATGGTGACAATAACAACATTGATCCAGTAAGGTTTTAGGAAGAAGACGCTGAAAAATAACACCAAGGACAATGTTAATAAAAGGGGAGGAGAATGTAATATCCCTCCATTGTTGTAATATTGTTTTTGTTACACTAAATTATGTTAGAAATATTGGTGAAAAATCCATAAAGAATAATGGATTAATTATGTAAATGAATATTTATTAATAAATAAATGTGATGCATGTACTTGGGATGAGACACCTAGATATGAGATACTTGCCGAAAATAAAAATTTCATTGGAAAATGAGATTGGAATATTCTTTCGTGATAAGAATTCTAGATGAAATTCTAGATATACTTAATGCATGGGAGAGAAAAATCCATTAATTTTCTTATCTAGATAAAGAATCTAAGCCTAGATAAACATAAACGCGTCATGGGAGATAAAGTCGAGCTTTCACGGACAAGCCTTGGAAAGTGGCTAAAAAAGTCCACAAAAGCAGGACACGGCTAAAAGAAACGTTATCATCAAAGAAGGTATTAAACACCTATTGAAGAGATAAACAAAAGGCCTTGAACTCTGGCCAGGAACTTCTCAACTCGAAGGTGAACTGAAGGAGGTAGTTCTAGAATGGGCATTGAAGGTCTCATATTCCCAGTGATATTCTACTCACAAAAATACTAGTTAGACTATTGTTGATACTCCTTGATTACTTTATTGCATAAAAGTTTATATAAATATCTTTTCTTCTTTCCGAGAAATGTGAAAAGTGTGAATTTTATCAGTATTGAGTATTTGACTTTATGAATGTAGAATAAAGTGATTTTATCATAGAAAGAGGCATTTCAGTAACCAATAATTATTAGAGTGTATCCTTAATATTGTGTTTTGATACAAGAATTTGTGTGAGACATTCTCAGTACCTGTGGTTGTGGATAAGTTTAGTGAAAGCAAATTGTAGAGTTAATTATGTTGCCACAGACTTACTATCATAGGTATTATCAATATAGAAATCTTCGAAGGTTGAAAACAGTACAACTGAATACCAAATATTTACTATTTCCTCTGAGGAGGAGATTTAGATTAAATTTCTAGAACTCATAAGTTTATTTTAAAATTTGAATACGTGTTGGCATTAAGCATGTAATTACATGACTATTATACGATTAAGGGAAGTAGGTACTAACTAAGTTAACTCTGATATTTCTTAGAAATTCTAATCACACCAAAAAAATGATAATGACATAGTTAATATAATTTTAATTTTACTTAGCCGATGCATGCTTATTTTATTGATGAATTCGATAGATCAGAGTCAAGGATCTGGAACTATTAATGATAAAATTGGATTTTTAGTTTAAAAGAAAGAATAACGAGTATGAAAATATGGGAGGTAACATCCATGTAATACTGTTGGCGCCGTTATTTAATTTATACTAAAAAGGAAAATCATTTAGCTGATGTGTAAAGCGAGAAGACTATACTGAATGGTCACGCTGAAATTAGAATGCATGTTTACATGGTGTTGACGAGAAATTTAAATAGGATATCAAAAATGATAGTTCTCTATATTTTGGAAATTATAAATAGTCAAAAAAATTATCATCGGGAGATAAAAACAATATCATTGTATAAGAAATGCAATTTACACCTAGGCGATGAGCCAAACCTACACCATATAATATACTATTGAATTGACAAAAATAAATTTACCTAGATAATCAGAACGGGTAATTACGAGAAATTCAAGGGAAAGAACTAGAAAGCACATCGCATAAATGATTACCGTGCGATATAGCTGCATGTACACAAGTATAGGCGTATGTACATATGTATATCAAATGGAAGCAATTCTTACCCAAACTATTAATATAATTGTCGAGAAGAGTGTACATATTCATACTATTGAAACTAACATGTATTTTAATCAAATAACATTATAATAACACTATTAAAAAAAATAGAGACTCCCATATTCAAAACAATACTGAAATTAAAGAAAAAAAACAGAGGTAATTTGTGGACACCAGTAATCATAAAATAATCAACCCATGTAGGGTATCGAGTAATATTGTGATATATCAAAATTATGGAAATTACAATAAAATGGGTAGCCTAAAGTTAAGATCAAGTTGTATGGTTTAAAGACTGTAACGAGCTCAATAGAGGGTCGCCCATTACCATCTTGAAAAGAAAAATAAAATGGGTTGCGTATAAACTTAGGATGTACAAGTAGTCTCTCTGGGAGTAAAAATAAGAACATATGATTTCAATATACAACTAGTAGAGAGATAAACTATGAAAAGGGATCATATGGAGTGGTTCCTTTAAAAAAATTGATGGTGAACGACCTCTCGAGTAAAGGGTGTAGAATAAAAACGTTTCCCATTTAATTCTCTGAAAAAAGGAAAAAAAAGTTACAACCTTGTAGCAGAGGGAGAGAAGATGTCTTCGTTGCCAATATGGATGAATTCAACTCCTTTAGCTCATATTCATTACAGTCTACCCAGAAATTGAACCTATAGAAATAGGAGTGTCATAGTTCAAAAGAGATAGCTTTGAAATAGCAAAATGTGAGAGTGAGATTATCAAACGATAATAATAAAAAAATAAAAAATTACACAAACCAACCCTACCTATACTTGCCCTTACATATGTAAAGGGAGCTGATTTTACTCTTATATGTTCCCGTACCAGTCGAACCTGGTAAGCCACAGGCCAAGAATGAGGGTTTCAAATCGTGAGGTAAAAGCAATAAAACAAATAATGAGGAAGACCAGCAAACCCCTCAATACAGTCGAAAAAATAGTAGACTTAGAAAGGCATAAATGTTACCTGATAAAGCATTGCACAGAGCAGTGGCATTCCTGCAAGTCTCGAAAGAAAAAACAAGAGAGATACCTGCCACGACAATCCCAGAGCTTAGACATTCAAGAGAATTCATTCTTAGCTCAAAAAAAAAGACTTATTAACTAGTTGTGTGCACTGGTGGCATAAGGGGAAGCCAGATGAAAACCACCATGGAGATGTAATATCGAGTAAACAAATTAAGAATTCAAATGTGAATTAGTGGAAGCCATAAATCGGGAAAAATAATTTAAGGACTAAGCAGAGTATCATAAAACCCACGAGGATAGTTGCCATGTTGATAAAGCATCTAGACTTTGATATAGGCTATAAATTTGCAACTGGATAGATCCTAATTGAGAACTTAATCAGTTAATGACCTCCACGGGTGTGGCTTATAAACAAAATATTGACGGAAACTTGAATGCCTACTCTGGAAAAGAGAGAATAACCGGAACTGTGATATGACAGAGAGCTGGAAAATTTAAAATTATTACTAGTGAGACAAGGCACACAGGTACGGCTCCATTGTAGGGCGGAAATTTCAAAGTTTGTAACTCACCATAATCCTCTAGAATCCTAACGCAGTCGAATGCCTACAACGCAAAATTTGTGAGACACTCGGCATGAATGACAGTGAGAAAGTAGTCGAGAAATCTACCCTACTTGAATTTGTGAATAGGTCTAGAATCCTAACGCAGTCGAATGCCTACAACGCAAAATTCGTGAGACACTCGGCATGAATGACAGTGAGAAAGTAGTCGAGAAATCTACCCTACTTGAATTTGTGAATAGGTAGGACCTGAACGTCGATTCCCATAGTCTCCGTGAGTTGTCTATAATGCGACTTTTTGGAGATTTCGGTGACGGAATCCGGCGGAAGAAATTGAGGTTAAATTTTGATTTGTTGTAGTTAAAATGGTTTTTTAACTGCATATTTGGATTCAGCGCTCTGATAAACCCTGGGACACTTTGATTATGCAGAAACTAGCTATCAAACTTGCCATTCTAATAAATTGCTGCTTGCTGCCGGATTTTAAACAGAAAAACCCACCAAAAAGACATTCAAAAAGTCGCATTATAGACAACTTCCATTTCCATTATTGATGGAATAGATAGTGCGCACCTATGTTCAGATGGACCCAACATACGTGGCAAGCACAAAATGGTTATCCCAAAAAAAACAAGGTTGAGGCAACTGGTAAATAAATAGCATGTGTGGTATTCATAAGTATGGAATGAATACTCCAAAATACGGTTAATGAGGTGAGTTAAGAGAGTTAGTATCTCACGATCTAGGCGAACATTTCTTCAAACCCATCACCTTAGATAATATACATGAAATCATAATCGTAGGTTTAATATAGGCTTATATAATATTATATTATGATTCCAAAGTTTAAAGAAGTGTAATCGTAGCCCATTAGAACATAAGGGTTGAGCCAAAAGATGGAAGTGACACTCCAATAAATGAGTAAACGAATGACAAAACATAAA